>PHNY01092633.1:323-31547 GCA_003724115.2 Anethum foeniculum
TTTTGGGAGATGCTTGAGATTGTTTGGCTCAAGTATCGGGTTTGGAACACCATTGAGGTGTTATTGTTTGGGAGATGCGTGAGTATTGTTGGCTCAAGTATCGAGTTTGTATTGATGTGTGGGTTTGCCGCATCAAATATGTTTTGTGTGTGTACTCCGCATTGGTTGATTGGATCTCGTATGTGTCTGTGTTTTTCCTCCTAACAATACATATGTTTATAAATTTATAATATTTTATTCATATTTTGATAAATTCATATTAGAATACATGTATTCTTTGTTTTATATTTTATTAAACTACAAAAGTATATTAGAAATATATTAAACATTTTTATTTATAAAATTTATTTTTTTGAAAAGTATTATATAATATTTAATTATTTTAAAAAATTAAGAATCTCCGATTACGCGTATAGATAGAAATCCCGAACCCGAAATATATATATTTCAGGTTCGAGATAGGGACCGGGGGTTCGGAAATTTGAACGAAAATAATATACACCGCTCTCTCAAAGTGACCTGATATCCATAACTGCTAATATATCCTTACTATAAAAAGTCTACCCTTTTTATGTTGGACCGAAGCCCTACTTACAAGAGAAAAGAATAATTCAAATATATTCGATATTTAATATAAATACAAAAGTAAATTATTACGAAGACATTCGAACTTTTAAAAGAAGCAAGCATTAGAATAATGCAATAAAATTACAAGATACATTAGCATCACGTAAAAAGACCACTACCTAAATTTTGTATTGGTGATGGCCCTAATTGCCTGCTGTTCGAGAAAACAATATTGAAATACCTAACTTTAAAAAGGTGGTCCTTTTTACCCATTAAACACGCATGACAGTAATGCGCATACTGTATACGCAAACTGGTGATGCGCAAACTGTGAAAAGAGGGGGAAGCTGTATTACCTACACGCATGGTCAGGTTATGATGCGTAATGTTCGGATACGCAAATCCCAATATGTGTTCTTCACTATACTCTTTTGTGTATACATATATATTTGTGTATATCCTGCACCGTGTTTGCTAGTTAGTCCAAATCAAATCAAACCAAACAGGGAGAGAGAAAAAGAAATGTGAGACCGATATAAAATATAGATAATGGTCCAAATTGAGGTGAAAATATGATATGTTCATGTTAGGAAAGTAAGAAGATTGAAGACGAGTAGCAGCTTTCGGGTATTGGGTATTATATGAGTCTATTGGGAAGACAACTACAAAATAAGAAATAACACACATGAAAACACATAAATAAGAGAAGAGGTATATGAAAATGAACAAGTCGCGGCAGACACACTACTCTCGGAAGCTGGTGAAATTTGTAGCTATACGCATTCTAACAATGCGTGTTTCATGAGCAAATAGGGCTCCGCTTAACAGTATTTTGGACCTTCCATTCCCAACCATAAACGAAATTTGTTATAATTATATATATCTATAGGGACAAATTGTGTAAAAAATATCCAGAAAAGGACATGTTTCAATTTTTTCCAGTTTTGTCCTTGTAGTTCATTTTTATCGAAATAGGCAGACGGAGATCACGTGGTATACGCTACAATTCAAGTCTGAATGGTCCCAAACGAAGTTTGTTACAATTCTATATATTCTTAGGGACAAATTATGTAAAAATATCCAGAAAAGGACCTGCTTCAATTTTTTTTCCAGTTTTGCCCCTATAGTTCATTTTTATCAAAATAGGCAGACGAAGATCACGTGGTGTATGCTACAATTCAAGTCTGAACGGCCCCAAACGAAGTTTGTTACAATTCTATATATCCATAGGGACAAATTATGTAAAAATATCCACAAAAGGACCTGTTTCAATTTTTTCCAGTTTTGCCCCTATAGTTCATTTTTATCGAAATAGGCAGATAAAGATCACGTGGTGTATGCCACAATTCAAGTCTTAACGGCCCCAAACGAAAACAATTCTATATATCCATAGGTACAAATTATCTAAAAATATCCAGAAAAGGACATGCTTCAGTTTTTTCCAGTTTTGCCCCTATAGTTCGTTTTTATCGAAATACTACAATTACCTAAATTATAGCTGATAAGATAAATCATAATCGAATTCTATCTCTTAGATTAGAAGACACAAAGTCATATAATAATTACAAGGAAGCAAATCCCTGTCTTTTGTAAAATTATAGCGGATAGGATAAGTTAGAATCAGATTATATTTTTTAGATTAGTAGACGCCAAGTCATAAAATTCTACAAGGAAGCAAATCTATATCTTTTATAAAATTATAGGGAATAAGATAAGTCAGAATCAGACTCTATCTCTTAGATAAACTACAATTACCTAAATTATAGCTGATAAGATAAGTCAAAATCGGATTCTGTCTCTCAGATTAGTAGACGCCAAATCCAAATCATAAAATTCTACAAGGAAGCAAATCCCTATCTTTTATAAAATTATAGCTGATAAGATAAGTCAGAATCGGATTCTATCTCGCAGATTAGTAGACGCCAAATCCAAATCATAAAATTCTACAAGGAAGCAAATCCCTATCTTTTATAAAATTATAGCGGATAAGATAAGTCAAAATCGGATTCTATCTTTTATATTAGTAGACGCCAAGTCATATAATTCTATCTTTTATACTGTGTTCCAGAATCAACGAAGGAAAAGAAAAGAATGGAAAATGAGTTATTTTCTTTTCTATCAAAATTTTTCCAAAAGTGGGAAGAAGATGTTGGGGACAAATATATAAGAATTTTATTTCTAAATCTGTAGAGATCTTTTCTTTTCTTCCTTAAAAAAGTTTTTGGGAACAAGCTGGAAAAAAATCAAATCTTCAACTTTCTTTTCTCTTCTTTCTAAAAAGGTTTCTGGAACACAGTGTTAGGTATTTGAAAGACGAATTAGGCACAGAGACTTGTCCACCAAGTCTCCCAACACCTATATAAAGGAACTCACCCTTCTTTTTTGAAATTACGTCGGACACAATTCCAAACACATCACATGGAATTACGTCTTGGCTTATTTCTTTGTTCTTCTTTAACTATATTTCTTTTATATTATTATTGTAATTCTTATTGATTTCTACTACAGTAATATTTTAAAAAAATATTAATTATTGATTATTATTATTAAATATTATAGTATAACATCTTTTTGACTATATTTGATATAAAATAATAAAGATTAATTACTTAAATTTAAATACCATATAATGTGTTTTACAATTAAATAGCCTGAATAATAAAACAAACCTCTAAAATTAACTGATCCGTAAAATCCTTAATTAGGTAATTGTAATTTATCTAAGAGATAATATGATTCTGACTTATCTTATCCGCTATATTTTTATAAAAGATATGGATTTGCTTCCTTTTAGAATTTTATGACTTGGCGTCTAATGATCAAAGATATAGAATCCGATTCTGACTTATCTTATCCGTTATAATTTTATAAAAGATAGGGATTTGCTTCCTTGTAGAATTATATGACTTGGCATCTACTAATCTAAGAGATAGAATCTGATTCTAACTTATCTTATTAGCTATAATTTAAGTAATTGTAGTTTTTAATTCAAAAAATTGTGAAAATTCGAAAAATTGAACTGGACAATTTATATAAAGGAGAAGACATGGGCGTTTATGCGGCGCCTCTCAAATCTTCCCGTTCTATTTTTGAATTAAAAAATATTAAAAACTATAATTACCTAAACTATAGTTGATAAGATAAGTCATAATCGAATTCTATCTCTTAGATTAGTAGACGCCAAGTCATATTATTCTACGAGGAAGCGAATCCTTGTCTTTTATAAAATTATAGCGGATAAGATAAGTCAGAGTCAGATTCTATCTCTTAGATTAGTAGACGCCAAGTCATAAAATTCTACAAGGAAGCAAATCCATATTTTTTATAAAATTATAGCGGATAAAACAAGTGAGAATCAGATTCTATCTCTTAGATAAACTACAATTACCTAAATTATAGGTGATAAGATAAGTTAGAATCAGATTTTATCTCTCAGAGTAGTAGACGCAAAATCCAAATCATAAAATTCTACAAGGAAGCAAATACCTATCTTTTATAAAATTATAGCGGATAAAATAAGTCAGAATCGGATTATATCTATTAGATTAGTAGACGCCAAGTCATATAATTCTATCTTTTAGGTATTTAAAAGCCGAATCAGGCACAGAGACTTGCCCACCAAGTCTCCCAACACCTATATAAAGGAATTCACCCTTCTTTTTCAGAATTACGTTGAACAAAGTTCCAAACACATCACCTGGAATTGCTTCCTTACAGAATTTTATGATTTGGATTTTATGATTTTAGATTAGTAGACGTCAAGTCATATAATTCTATTTTTTAGGTATTTGAAAGCCGAATCAGGCACAGAGACTTGCCAACCAAGTCTCCCAACACCTATATAAAAGAAATCACCCTTCTTTTTCAGAATTATGTTGAACACAGTTCCAAACACATCACCTGGAATTGCTTCCAAACACATCTAATAATCCAAGAGATAGAATCCGATTACGACTTATCTTATGCGCTATAATTTTATAAAAGATAAGGATTTGCTTCCCTACTGAATTTTATGATTTGGATTTGGCGTCTATTAATCCGAGAGATACAATCCGATTCTGACTTATCTTATCAGCTATAATTTAGGTAATTGTAGTTTATCTAAGAGATAGAATCTGATTCTAACTTATCTTATCCGCTATAATTTTATAAAAGATATGGATTTGCTTCCTTGAAGAATTTTATGACTCGGCGTCTACTAATCTAATAGATAGAATCGATTCTGACTTATCTTGTCCGCTATAATTTTATAAAAGATAGGGATTTGCTTCCTTGTAGAATTATATGACTTGACGTCTATTAATCTAAGAGATAGAATCCGGTTCTGAATTATCTTATCTGCTGTAATTTAGGTAATCATGGTTTTTAATATTTTTTAATCAAAAAATTGAGAAAATTCGAAAAACAGAACGAGATGATCTGAGAGGCGCCACATAAACACTCTTGTCTTCTCCTTTATATAATAAGTATATTGATTTGATGTTGTCAGAATTAGTAGATCCGTTCCGCCCAAAACGGAAATGGAGGTTAATTATGTTATATTGTTACACTTGCACTGAATCTACGATTTTTCTTAAATATATTTATATATTCGGACATAAATACAAATACTCGGATATTTGTTTCAGGTAAAAATATATAATATAAAAATTATCATGTGGCACAGACAAATATTCATGTTAAACGCTTTAAGTTTTAGTCCGGTAATATAAGATTTTTCTTTTCCTATTATTTCACATTACGTATGCATACAACTACATATTGCAATAAATTGGATATGACGTATGCATACAACTACATATTGCAATAAATTGGATATGAAAACTGAAATCATATTAGCTCACATTAATTCAGTTAAATCTGACGCAATTCTAGAGTTGTAATTAGTTTGTCAAAGTGGAATAATGGCAATGATGTTACATGTACATCAAAATTATGGGTCTCAAAATGAATAGCAGGAATTCAAACAAGTTAAATTATTTGGATGTCTATTTCAGTGCTTCTTTATTTCAAGTAAAATTGTTTTACCACAAAAATTTGTCAATTTTCGTGATCCAATATTTATTATCATAATTCATTTTGTTGTTCTAATAATGTTAATTTAATTCAATCTTGTAGCGACTGATATCATTCATTAATTCTAATATATTAATTTAGGTTTTCCAACAAAACTCCATAAAGCCATGTTTGATTTTTGAGATATTTATTAAAATATTTGTAATCTTTATTAAAAAGTTTGATACAGATATACATATGCAAATATAAAACTTAATATAAAAACTACATGCGAATAAAAAAATAAATATGACCATATATATATATATATATATTTACTTACAGTTGATGGACTCAAAAAATAAATAAAATCCTAGAGTCTACCTCATGACCATTATGTTCACAGTAGTAGTAACATATTAAAAGAACCTGATTACTTGAAAGTAAATAAAAGATAAATTATATATCTCTCTTTATTACAAATTTAAAATTACAGTTTAATTTACAATATCTGACAATGTATAGTAGACCTTGAGGCTTGAGAGCGGAGAGAAATGTCAATTATCATGAAAAATCTTTGAAGTCAATACGGTACATATATTAATTTCTCTAAGATATAAAATATTCCTATATTCACCTTAATCATGTTTGATAGGCAAATTACACCAAGTTAAGTTATTTCTAATATAAAATTTTAATAATATATCTATGAATATGAATACCACTCCAATTTTTTATTTTTTTTTATCTTCAAACAAATCTGAAATTATCCTAAGCCCGGCACTACTATATTCTTTTTTTTATTTAAAAACAAAATCGTAAAGTCTCCCCTCTTCGGAGAAAAATAGGAGAACTAACTAACAAGTCTCACGGCTACATTATACACATACAATTATGCATGAGTAATAATTTATTAATTTGAGTCCTCATTCAAATCAAGATTATATCTTGGAATTTGGGGACTGACGCACGGATAATCTGAGCTATAGGTGTGGATTAGTTGTAAGATGATTTTTAATATAGTATATTGAAAAAGTATGAATAATTTGAATTGGTCATTTTAAGCATTCTAGTACTTGTTCTCCGATTCTAAAAATCTCCTATTTCATTCATTAATTACAAAATTGATGATCGAGTCTGATTTTGAAATCTAATTAATCATTTTGGATTCTTTGAACCTGTATATTACGAATAAATTTTTAAAATATAACATATCTAGGTCGTAATTTTAGAGAGATATTTTTTACTTTTTATGTAATCCAAATATCTTATAAATAATTACGAATTTATATTCCAAAAATATAAAACTTAATTCTAATATATAACATTAATTTTATATAAATCTTATAAAATGTTTGACTCTTCGAATTTGAAAAATAATTAATTATAAATTTAATTGTACCGTAAATCATTCTAGTTAAATCTGATTTTAGTAAAAAGTCCAATTTTCCAAAAAGAATAGTATCATTTTATTTTAAATTTATTAGTTAAAACTTAAAAGTAAAGTTTTCATTTAGTAAATAATGAGATTATTGGACTTTGTATAAGAAAATTTACTGAATATATGTATATCGTAGCGTCCACATTAGCTCCACCTTTATATAATATCGTATATTATTGTTCAGTCCACATCTATAAAGGGGTCAAAGGATAACTCAAACAGTGCAAGAAATAAATGAATATAGTATCAATAAATTCATTCAATTATAGCAGCCATGCATAGTTTATACTCTATTTTATTCAATAAAGATATTAACGAACATATAAAATCCAAAGCCGCCGCTTGGACTACTAATGCATTATCGCCTAAATGTATTTATTTATTGTCACATTATTGGCACGATGTATATAGATACCTAGTTTAAACTGACTAAACTTAATCTTGAATGTCCGTTAGTGTAATTTCAATAGATTAACTTTTACATCAGCGTTTATATTTTAAGGGTCCAGATTAAAACACATTCTAAAATCTACGGAAAGATTGATCCGCAGAAAATTATAACGAATGGATAAAAAAAAGACTTCAATTCAGAACCTTGAAACTAGAATTTAACAATTCTGAATTAATATGTTAGATAAGGTTTATATAGCACCAGGGAACAAAACCCTTTATAATTTTATCTACTTCCTGGAAGCAACATACGAAAAAACATATATAAATTTGCCAGGTATTGAAATAAAAACAAAATCCAACTTTCTTGGTTCCAAGCAGATTCATATGTAGCTTGAACAATTTAGATTGTTCCATCCTAAATAGTACATTTACTATAGATCCTGTGTTAAAAAACCCGTCCTCAAAGGTCATTTTTTCTTGTAGTGATACGTAGAGATGAAGTTCAGTTTTCCATGGTCAAGTTGCTTCTATTTTTTCCCAGAAACTACTAGCAACCAGACTAGACAAGGTAATTAGGAACCTGAAATGTACCTGTATATATATGTATGCATATAGCATGCATCGTTATAATGTATGAATGAAGTGATTTCAGTTGTAATGGTGCACTGGTAATGAACAATATAAACATAAATATGTAGTCACTGTTTAGTGTGTAGTATGTGTTTGTGTATTAAGCTGTATAGTCTGCAATTTGCAGGTGCAAAGGTTGCTCCCAATGTCATTGGAGCATTCTCGTATGAAGAACTCAAACAGGCTACCTGCGGTTTTCGCTCCTCTAGTAAGATCGGAGAAGGTGGATTTGGGTGTGTTTACAAGGTTGTCATTACTTTCCACAATCTGTCTAATTACCCTTTTGTCTAATGAAGATAGTTATGTGTGTGAGTAATGGGATAAGGGTCCTCTCGGATACATAAAAATCAACTAATTGTTGTCGAATTTGAAATAATGAAGGGAACACTAGAAGATGGAAGAGTGGTAGCAGTAAAGGTACTTTCTGCAGAATCAAGACAAGGAGACAGAGAATTCATGGCTGAAATAAATTCAATGTCCAAGTTCAGCCATGAAAATCTTGTTCAACTTCATGGTGGCTGCATTGGCCAAGCTCAATCTCGGATACTTGTGTATGAATATATGGAAAACAATAGCCTTGCTCAAGCTTTACTGGGAGAAGAAAAGAGAGCCAGTTTTAGCTGGAAGTCAAGAACTGAAATCTGCTTGGGAATTGCTCGAGGACTTGCACACATTCACGAAGAGATCAAACCCCATGTCGTTCATCGAGATATTAAAGCTAGCAATATACTTCTTGATCAGAGTTTCAATCCTAGAATTTCAGATTTTGGACTCTCTAAGCTATTCCCAAATAACATTAGTTACATTAGTACTCGAGTTGCTGGCACATTGTAAGTCTAAGCACTTAATCACTCCTTTTTACCTTGATAATTACAGATTGGAGTATAATTGTAGTAATTAGTACTATCTTTGTTGATGTAACAGAGGATATCTTGCACCGGAATATGCCATCTCTGGTCACTTAACGAGAAAGTCAGACGTCTATAGTTTCGGAGTTCTACTTCTAGAGATTGTCAGCGGAAGAACAGCAGTAGATTTTGACCCACAACTTGGTGAATATTATCTTGTTGAAAAGGTAATCAATGTCACATTTCTAAACATGCTTAATGCTTCACATGCTGTATGCTTAAACTTGTCAAATACATAGTACGCTGCAATTAAACCCTCTTGACCGTAAAGTTTTGTTAGATCTGGTAACTTAACCAATTCTTGTTATACTAGTGTTTTTTTCCGAAGGTAAATACATATTTTTTTTTCTAGCGTATCAACCCTCCGTGTCTGTAGAGATTGAGACCTAAATTATTCTCAGAATTTCCAATCCTAAAACTTTTAGAGCTAATTTTTTCTTTTACTGCTCAGGCCTGGAAAATGTACGAGGAAGAGAAGCTTATCGAGCTGGTAGATCCAATGTTGAAGGGGAAGTTTAGTGAAACAGAAGCAATGAGATTCATGGAAGTGGGATTAATGTGTGTGCAAGAGAATCGTCGGCTACGGCCTGTAATGTCTTTGGCCATCAAAATGCTGAGTGGCGAGATAAACTTGGAAGAACAAGTTGAGATTACACAGCCAGGAGTCATCAGTGATATAAGGAATGTTAAACTTCGGCAGAGTTTCACCCCTACTGAGAAGCAATGACTTTTAAGACCAGCAGCAGACATTTGGATAGAATATAGATCTAGCTAGTGCAGGGGTGCAGTTAAGACTTAAGATGACAAAATCTTTGATCAAGTAACAAGATTTTGGACGTTATATTGTATGTGATAGTAGTACTGAAACCAGTATAACAATTCTAACGAAGTGTAAAAAAGTTCGAGTTGGTTTGATCATTGACATTCTTGGTCCCCAAAAAAGTCAAAATGTCCTTATTTCCCATTTCTATTAAGATGTCAATATCTTTTATGTTGGTAGTATTATTGCATTTCAATTATTTATATCCATAGTGGGCCTCACTAGTGATTAAAATATTATAAAACCAAATATCAAGTGAAAATACTCCTCCTTTCAAAAAAATCTAAAAAACTCTCTATAGTCGCTCCTCTTTTTTTCTTTTGCTTAGCAGTCGTCGGGGCTTTCACCGGATCTCTACCGGTGTAAAGCCCCAAAACCTTTCATTTCCTTTGTGTTTTCTTCCTTCATTCAATAAACTTTATTTAAAGTTTGATTTCCCTAAGAATCTTCCTTGTTAGGTTAGATTGGTCTGTTTTTTCTTAAGTTTTGGCATTAGTTTGTTTTTTTTGGATCTAACGATTCAAAGCCTTTTCCGATTTGACCTTCCTTTTCTTAGATTCCAATTCCACGGAGCTTCGGATTTCTCGTACTTCTCGGTGATTTTGTTCTCAAAATTGGTCCGATTTATCTTGTTTTATGGGTTTGTTCCCCAAATCTAACGATTTTCTTGGTTTTAGCTAGTATTTCATTTAAACATTTGCAATTCTAAGATTGCTAGTTTGTCATGTTTAATTCGCGTTTAGTTTTGGTTTTTTGTTGTCACACTGTTTGTGTGAGTTTTGTTATTTTCTCACCGATTATGTGAGTATGGTGCTTGATTTAGTAATAAAAGTTGTTAGAGAATTGCATTCTCAGTCGATAACTCAAACTGGTTATGGCTAAAGCGGAAGTGGCGAAGCATATGTAAATATCATCTTCAACAAATCACTGATTTTATCTCCAAGAAAAATGGATTAGTCGGTGATTGTTTTCGTATTTTGTTTGTTCGACACGATTGTTTATGTAGATGACGTATGACTTTTTATTATTGAATTAACTCATTTATAAAAATAAAGAGAGAGATAGAGAGAGAGAGAGAAACTTATCTAAATAATAAATATTTGTTTCATAAATGATTTGCATAAAAGAAACATGTGCCAACGTCGGAAGAACAATTAAAAAAATACTTAACTGAAGAAATGAAGATTAAACAGTAATGACATATTCCTAGAGGCAACACATTATGTCCATATTAACCTATACCTCTAAGATCTTAACATGTGGTAATAATACAAACTATCAAGAAAGGCAATGCAACACATACCAAGACAGGCTATGATCAGAACATTAGAAACAAGCTCTTTTATACAAAAGATCAGTAGTTGCATGGCAAGGGACTAATAGCCAACCAAACCAAAATACAGATTTAAACTTGATCGCTAACCATCTTAGGAAATGATTACCTCTATCAAGTACAAAGTGAAACTTTTTACGAGAAAAGTTATCAAGAACTACATCCCCATATTGCTCGAATGCAGTTAAGTACAAACCTCCACCGATGTATATACTCGATGTTATACGAAATGCTATTCACCTATCCCATTCCAAATTCTTAACTCGGGGATCCACCATTGGAGCATCCTCCTTCATGTTTTTAGCAGACTGATTGGTGTATTGGTCCCAGCCCAATATGTGAGGCAAAACAAACTGCATCAGAAAATAACTACTTGATCAAATTGCAGAGAGCACACATGGAGTGACCAGCAAGCAAAAAAGAGAGAATCTACTTCTAAAATTTCCAACCAATCAGCATGCATATGCTGAAGTTTACAACTTATTAGCATATAAGATGCATAAGCAACCTCAATTTCATGCACAATGACACAAGATAGCAAGAATATCATGCATCAATCATAGAGCTAAATTCTCGTGATAATTTATAACTAATTACAAAATCAACTGACATGATTAATTTTGCATCATCCACAAGAGAATAAAGAAGGGAAGATAACTAAAATTTAATCATACTTAATTACTTGTTGATGAACCTGCTAGCAATATGTGTGCATGTAAATATGCATGTGTGTGCATGCATGTGCGAGAGAGAGATAGAGAGTTATATATCTATCAAAACAGATCAGGCTTGATATATCAATCTATTCCCAGCAAAAATTTCTATCAATTGTTTATTTTTCAAAACGATACATATCATCAAACCCATTCCAAATTCATTCTAATCAAATGATGCAGAGCTGCTAAGTTGAAGAATTGTCTGTGGCCACAACTACGCGAATTAGTACGCGAATGGAGGATACATGTGAAAGTAGGAGGCACAGGCTTACACACTGGTACACTGATACATGACACTGGACGTCAACATCACTAAGGGTGTATTTGGATGGGAGGTTGGTAAGGGGAGGGTTAGGTCGGGTTGGCTAGGCTAGGTTGGGATGGGTTAGGCTAGGTTGAACCCTTATCTTGTTTGGATGTAAGGGTTGGGTAAAGAAGGGTTCACTTTTGAATGGAGGATTGGTCCCATAAATTTATGAAAGGTTGGAATAAAATTATTTTAGAATTTTAAAATTTAAAATTTAAAAAATAGAAAATTCATAAAATTTAATATACGTTATCAATATTTAAAAGGATGAATTGGCTGTATATTACATGAGGTAAATATATAACCAAATATGTAAGTGTATTTACAAAAAATGTTTATTTGTTAAAATAATATTTGTCTTTATTATTAAAAAGAAAAAAAAAAGTGAAATGAACTAGGAGCACATGCGTTATAAACTTATAAAAATAAAATAAAAATATTAACCTGTAATTGTAAATAGGTGAACAGAGCATCGTGGACTTCACTTCACACCACCAACAACACCCCAATTTGGGGTGTTGGAAAACACACCATTTCAGTTATACTTGAACCTTTCCTAACCCCTTCCCAACCTCTGAAAACCCAGCCCTTCATATTTTTCTCCTTCCCAAACGTGGTTTCTTAGAACCCCTCCTAACCCGACCCAACCCAACCCCTCTCAACCTTCTATCCAAATAGACCCTAAATATAAGAATACCTGCAGTAGAGTATTCTCCGACTCCTTGATCTTACAGTAATATAATGATTCTTTGATCTTATTGTAAAATATTTACCAGCAGAAAATGCATATTGAAGATTAAGCAAACTAGTGACAAAAGCCCCATATTACGTTACTAGCCAAGATAAAATATCAAAGTTAATTAACATCATACTTTCCGATTTCTGCATCAATATCTACATAAATTTGCCCAGGCAATGTACACAACGAGAGGCTTCAAAGTGTCCTCACTCCTCACTAAAAAAGTAATACTAATATCATGGACAGGTCTAAACCAATCAGTGTCCAGAACTTGTTGGACACTAATTTGAGGTCTATCAGATGCATGTACTCTTTGAAATGGGAGATACAAAATCATTTGTTGTTAGGTATTCAGAACAGGGGCGGATTACTGGAGCACAACTGCACAAATACCGAGAGCCATATAGTTTCTGTGTGCATGGCTGGCTAGCTCCCAAAGCTTAGAAAAAGAAAGATAAACTGACATACTTGGCCCAAAAAAAAAAAAAAAAAGATAAACTGACATAATCCTCGCTTAGTACTGCACATGATATAACATGATATGAAGTACCTTCAAGAAATCAGCTCGCTGCTTATTAAAACAAGTCATTGCCTAGTCTACTGGTCTAGAACCTGGCATGCATCCAGTTCTGGATTAACATGAAAGTCTTCACTATTGTTAAGCACTACTTCAATGAAGGAATTGACAACGAAATCTTATATAAAAGAAATGATGAATATACTAATACGTGTGTCATTTCTGATACTAAGACATTTTTAAGAGAAAAAAATCAGTACGCGTGCTCTTCTGTGAGTGTGACAACATAAAACAAGAATCAGCAAAAAAAAACACTAAATTGAGGTTGATAGATGCAGCAATACCACATTAAGCTTACCACATGGAGTCATCAGAATTTTCAATAAAAAACAACCAGAACTCCATTCAATCTTTAAAAAATAAGTGCACAGAGCAAAAGTTGGCAATATCATACACTGAAAGCTGTACGCATCACTGCAAACTCGGCTCTTGTAACAGGAACTGTGAACCGGTCACTGATTTTCAGAATATTATTCACAACACCTGTTGGACCATTGGGAGAGGGAAGTGTAAGCAATTATGTACAACAGTACAAGTATATAAGCAAGAGGCAGCTCAGTTATGCACTTGCTTATATTAAATATTTAATCCAAATTCTCCAGTCCACAATTTATAGGAACCCGAGCGAGATGACTCATAACAGATAATATCATAAATATGTAGCTTCACAACATAGTCAGCATACCAAACAAAACAGTAATCATGCATTTCACCGATGATCTTTTCCCTTTTCTTTTTCAAACAAAAGAACAACCATCTCCACTGTCCACATTGAGAAGGTTTGACGTGTAAGCAAGAAAATGCAGAGTTAACTTTTACCAGGAGACTATCATCACTGAAGCGTTATTTATTTATTGTGGCAGGTCCAAATCTCGACCTTGTGCTTAAACTTTATTTCATGATTCACACTAAAAACATACAAGTCCACTAAATCCACCCTAAACAACACCCCTACCTAATCTAGGCCCTCTATATCCACTACAACTAAAAATAAACAAGTCCACTAAAAATCTGATGTTTAATATATTGATGGTAAAGTTTAAATATAAGCATGTAATTAGGCATTGGTATTTGGTGAATTGATGCCTTACTTAGAGATATAAAATAACCGGTACCATCAGCATATGGCTTTACTTGTAGCGTCTTCCTCACTTGGCCAGCATTGCTGCAATATAAGACAATATTATCAAATCCATAATTAAGCAAGCATGATTTGTATTCAAATTTACAAATTATAATTGAGGTAAGTAAATCTGATCCTCAAGCATAATTTCTATGAATAATAGATGACCTATGTATTAAGGACATACCTTGACTTCATTGAAGGATCATGAAAAAACTCACAAGTGTCATCAGGACCCAAGCTTATCAATGATCCAACCTCCGTTGGTGACAAAGCAAAGAGCTACAAAAGTTACAAGCAGCCAGCTAAATATATTTAAAAAAGAACCTTTACAAGTGTATAGCAATCAGGTCAAGTAGAACTGAAACTACCCCCCTTCCTTTTTATATGTTGCTTTGACACTTTTGGATTTTCTGGGCTTGTACTAAACGTACTTGCACATAATTTTTTATATGTTTAACATTTAATACATGAAAATTTATTATGCGCAAGCGCAACAATACAAGTTCATATAGTAGAAATCTCAAAGTAACTAAGTGACAGTACACACTAGGTCACTAATTAACAAATTACAGCTGTAATCAATAAAACAATTTACCTGCTTCTTTTCCCAGTCGTATTTGCGTTCACCAATAGCAGGGGAAAATGAAAGCATGATAGTACCTTGGCGATCAACTTTAAGACCTCCAGACTATGTGACACATATAAAATTCATCATAGGAAATTAAATTGATGTCAACAAACTAAGTATATGATTGTAGCAAAGAGTACGAATCAACACTGAACCCATGTTCATATGTACTACATGCCCAAAAACTGAATGAATGAATTAACATGTTACTACTGATAACAAGAAAGGAAGGGAAAAAACATATCAGGTTAAGAATGATAAGCCAGACAAGAAAGATAAGAAATGATGAGACTGTTTTAAGATAATGATGTCTTCAACAAAAATAAATGATTATATACCTTCACTTTAATGATGATTATAGACAATCACATCTAATAAAAACCTCAACTTGGCCATTAGAAAAATTCAAAACGGTCATTTAATTGGGATATGAGGGAGTAAGTGTAATTGCACTTAAAGAGCTAAAAGGATAATTATGGTGTGTGTTTTAATTATTCCATGTCTCTGTCTTAGTTACTTTCCCATATTAGACTTTTAAATTCATATGATTCAGGTTTTTACACACTGTCTGTTTTGCAATTCTTGTTCGTCACTCATACCACAAGGCATGTGCCTCTTTTAAAATAATCGCCTTTACCAAGTAAAGGCGCTCTAATGAGCCTCTCGTCTAGGGACACTTTTGCAAACACCGGTTGCTAGTATTCCACAAAGATTGGGATTTACATATATCAAACATTTCTGATACCAGACATGGAAAAGTCCACAAAATTATTCTGAATCACAAATTGACAGCCATGATGCTGAGATTCTAGCTTACCACACAATAAACTTTCGGTTTTCCTCTTTGTTCAGTCTACATTCGAAACGTGGCTCTCATAACAAAAGATGGACAATGACTTTCATTAAAATACACCGTAACAACAAAAACCACTACCCTCATCAGCATTAGTAATTTATTAAACATGACTTAACTTTTACAAAGCAAGTAACTGGCAAAAAGTAGGGACACGGACATACATTTAATTTACTGAACTGCGGGAGCCTAGGCGAAGCAGAAAGCGCAACTTTCCCCTTGTAAATATTATAATTCGCAAAAACCCTATCCGGCATTTTCCCTAAACACTCAAAAAAATGTAAACAAACAATAATCAAACACATAAAAACAAAGAGAATTACAATTCACAATGCACAATAAAATCGAAAACTAAATTCAAAACCATTATTCGAAACAGCCTGGCTAGTAGTAGAAATGCAAGCCTTGGGCATAACTCTATGTCCCATCAAACTATTAGCAACATTTTGCCTAAACAACAAAAGAAAATCCCAGTTTATAAATATATTATAAAACACACACAGCAATATTAATGGATAAATTTGAATGTAGAAGAGTTGATAGGTACCAAGAATTTATTGCATTTGGTCGGAAAAGTGGTTGAGCACGTCGGAGAATTGACGCCATTGTCGGAGATTTTAGACGACGAACAGAGTGAGAGTTTTAGGGTTTTGCCGGGAGGTTTTGAGATGTAAGCAATTGACTGATGCGTCGGTCAAAATAATATCCTTATATTTTATCAATAACTTATAAAAAAAAAACAATAAATAAATCTTGTAAGAAATAAATAAATAAATAAATAATAATTTTCTTTTTTTTTTTTTTTTTGACATGAAATAATAATTTTCTTTTATACCTTATGATATAAGGTATGAATTTGTATCTAGTAATTTATAAGTTAAAAATACATATATTGTTCACGAGCAAAACAGTAAGATAAATGGAGTAAAGAGGTAGGTTTAAAAAGAAAAAAGATAAGTTCTTATTAGTAGAAATGAATTTTTTTTTTGTCTAATATGAATTATAGTATTACAAATGAATATTTGTTCTAAGAAGTCGAACCCATGACCTGAAATTATTTAGTTTTGAAATTTTAGTTTAATTTTTTGAAAAATATAAATAAAAATTTATATCTAGATGAAAACATAATATTTTTATGTATAATATTCAGGGTCTTCGTTTCCAAATTCGACTTCCAATTTCCAAATGATCATGTTAAACTCTCTTCTTTTCTTAAGAAATTTATTCATCTTCCCAAGGACAAAATGCAATTTTATAATTACTGACAAGATCTATACAATCTGTAAATTCATACACAGATTCTATCAGCTTTTCTTTGATATAAAAAGAGTACAAAATTACAACCCAAGTAACCAACAATAAAGAACAAATCAGTGTTCAACAACTAGCCTAATGTATCAGCAAAAGGGTGAGAGCTACTTGAGACTTGTAAACAACACACATAAGCTAGATACATAATTGTTACAAGTTGAGTTTTCATCAGATACAAAACAGTAGTAATGTTTTTACAGTCCTCTGGGGATAATGATATCTCCAATGGTGTTGTGCCATGGGTCAGCCAAGTGAGCTGCCAAGTTCTCCAATGGTCCTGTCCCTGGATATGCTGATTGTTGAACACAGAATCCCACAAAGGCTAACATAGCCAGGCGTCCTGTCACGTAATCGGAACATCAGTACAAATCGTGGCAGAAAATCTGAGTTGGCTCTTCTTCTCAATAAATATTTTCTTATAAGAAAAATGTAATTTATTTAAGCAAGAGGAATGAACAGGCTGATTGATTGAGTCTGGCTTACCATTTTTGACTTCCTTGAGCTTCATTTCCTGGAACTTCTTGGGGTCCTTGGAGTAGCCTAAAGGGTCGAAAGCACCACCAGGGTACTTTTTCTTTTCGGGGTCTTTCTTCATGCTTCTTTGGTGCTCAACAAAGGCAATGGCGAGAAATTCAATTGCCAAGATGGTGGGGAGAGTACCCCATGGAACAGGGTTGCCCAAGTAGGATGCTTGTCCTCCAGGGATTGCAGCCCATTGTTGAGCTTGTACCCAATTACCCAATCCTAATGCCTCAGGCACCAAAATCCCGGGCTGAAATTTGTAAATGAGTCTATGTTATTAACAAACCAAGTTACAACTGAATCAAGTAATTAATGTTCACCAAGAAAAATGAACTTACAACAGCAAGCATGGCCCATCTGCAGTGGTAGAGCTCAGACTCCTTGAATCTCTCAAGATTTTCCGGGACTTCTCCTAGTCCTAGAGGGTCAAATCCGAAATCTCTGTAAATTAAAGAACATTACATGTATGTTAGCTAACAATATCTTTAGCACCATCGTTTATTTATTATCTGCTTAATGTTATAGACCGTTTCTCTAATCTTAGAAGATCTCAAAATACACTAGTTAGTTTGCCCGTTTGGCTACTGTAATTTCCACACTGGTCAGTCTTCCTTTGAGAATATTATGGTACTTTGAACATTTTTCTATTGAACTACAAACAGTCCCTGAAGCATTACAACTTGTCAACTTAGTATATTTTGTGACACAAACCACATTATTTGTCTAATATTGTAGAATTCGTGTGCCTGACCTTAAATGCATGTATGTTACAAGTACAAAAATACGCGTACCCTGGTGCTGATCCGTCGAGGTGTGCAGGTCGGGGCTGGCCAGGCATCCATTCAGCACTCATCATGAACCGTGATGTTGTACCATTAGCACTAACCAATGACATTGGCAATGCAGTTGCAAATTTCGACTTGGAAGACGAAAGAACAGACGGATGCACTGCTGCCATGCTGCAGCTCATCAAAGCCTTAGACGCCATTTCTATATTTATAACTTTAAAGATGGTATATTAATAAAGGGGTTTTGAAATTGAAGCAGAGAGCAAGAAAGTTGGTAAGAATGGAGAAAAGAGTAGCAAGGAATTGCAAGTATATATGCAAGAAGCTTAAGATGCAGGTAAGATCCTGTGTTGATTTTTATTGGCTGAGGGTTATAGTACATAGATTATGATTGGTCCACGTGGATTGTGACAATCTGTGAGAATGCCCCATCTGGAATATCTAGTGGATGTGTCATGCGTGGTCAACAATTCTGTGCCATTTTCTTGTGGTGTAGGTTGACTGTCTCAATTGCAAATTTTTGTTGAAATTGAAAGTAGGGTTGTCAGTATAATATATCCTCTATGGCTATATATAGTACAGTAAATCCTAAATACTAAAAAAGAAAAGATAATTAAAAATGTATGACATGTAGATATATCTCAATCAGTATGAGTATTACTAATTTTTAAATAAAAAGGTATGAACTGAAATAAGCTTTTTGAATTTGGACCACCAAGGATAATATGAAACTGTAGCCCAGATGGAAGAAAGTTCTTCCCCATGGCTCGGAAGGAATTGCGCTGATTAAACCCTAACATTCTGCTGGCCATTTCTCATATGCTGCCAATCCAATATGCTATGGGCCGCCAAAGCTTTAATATTTTTTCTTTTGCTAGGAGCTGCGATTCCTTTCTTAAGACAACTTCAATACTATGCTGGTAACTTTCTTAAAAATAATATTATTAAATAGAATCATAGTTTTTTTTTTAAAATAAGGGTTTGCATTCATTAAAACTTCTCAGCAATAATATTACAAGCAATGAAATCAGGAGCATTAGACAACCACTCCAGCTGATCTAACATAAAATACGCTACCCTTGCTATCAAATGGGCCACGTTATTCGCAGATCGGTGAACAAAAACTACTAACACTTCTTGAAAGTGTTTCAATAACTCAATACAATCATTAACGATAGTATCAAAGAACGATTTACCTCGCACGCCATGAATATCATCCACCAAGAGCTTTGCGTCTGTTTCAAATATACACTTAGTATCTCTCCATGTTTTAACCCATGATAACTCTTCCTTTAGCCCTAAAGCTTCTGCCTCCCTAGGTTCTCGGTGACCATTTACTATGCTGCATTTGGCTCGCAGGAACTCCTCTTGATCATCTCTAACAACAAAACCCAAGCTTGTCTCTCTCCACAAGCTGCATCCACATTCACTTTAATCCATCCTGCAGGAGGCTTTGTCCAGCTTCGTGAACTACTATGTTGCTGCATCCCTGTGATCTTTTCCCTTTCATTTACTTTTCTCCAGTCTTTGAGCATATTAAACGTCGACTGTTTCACTCCAAAGACAGAACTCTTCACTTGATCCCAGACCCACTTGTTTCTTCTGTTCCAGAGGCTCCAATAAAAGACTGCCACTAGAATACATTGCTCTACAGTGCTTGAGGTAAATATTCGCCTAAGCATTTGCCATATCGTCTCATCAGGGAGCCTTTCAACCACCTTTTGTAAGCCCGTTACCACCCAAACTTCCTGAGCAAAACTGCATCCAAACAAAACATGCATTGTATCTTCTTCATGTAGTTGACACCATGAACAAGTCACATTTACATTTACTCTCTTCCCCTCAACGCAACAGCCGCAGGGAGACAGTTCTTTACAGTACGCCAAAAATTTGTAATTTTTCCTGGGACCTTCAAATTCCATATTTGCTTCCAGAAACTAGCATCTGAACTATCTTCTTCCCCTTGAAGTAACCTGTAGCCACTTTTAACCGTAAAGTTACCTTTATCTTCAAACAACCAAAACCATTCATCATCCTTGTCCAGCATTGGTAATGGGATTTGATTAATCAATAATCTATCCATTTCATTACAGATATCTTGCAGAATATCTTCATCCCATGCTCTTTGCTCCTCCTACATAAAACTCTGAATTGTTGCTTCAGCTAGATGATTTGGCATCTCCGTTGTCAGATATCCAGTCTGAGTGCAAGGGAGCCACGGTACTGACTATACTTTTGTGCTGCTTCCATTACCAATACGCCTCCTTATGCCCCTTTTAATAAGTTCTTGAGCTTCCAATATACTCCGCCATACATAACTAGCATTAGCTCCTACTTTAGCATTCAAGAAATCTGAGTGAGGAAAATATCTCGCCTGCATTAACTTCGTCACAAGGGGATTTACATTATTGATAATTCTCCATCCTTGCTTGGCAAACATTGCCACATTAAAATTTCTTAGATTTTTACATCCCAGACCTCCTCCTTCCTTAGATGCACACAACTTTTCCCATGCTAACCATTTAATTCCTCGACCTGCAGTCCTATTCCCCCACCAAAACGCGTTCATCCTACATTCAATTCCTTCGCACACTTCATTTGGTATCAAAAACATTCACATCCAGAAGTTAGGTATCGCCTGAGCAGCTGTTTTAAGCAATAGTAATTTGTCTGCCTTGGATAAGCACTTATTACTCTACCCCTATAATTTTTTCTCTACTCGGTTTGATAAAAATGAGAAAGTGGACTCTTTACTCCTCCAAACAACCACTGGCATACCCAAATACTTTCCTGCACTATGAATATCTGGGACCCCCAATTTTGTGCACACTTCCTGTCTTGCTTCAGTTGAAGTATTCGGAGTAAAAATTACAGTGGACTTATTAAAGTTTATACATTGTCCTGAAATACTCTCATACCTCGTAAGAATGTTCTTCATTATACAGCCGTGCAATAAACCAGCCTATTCGTTTCTTCGAATTATAGAACTCAAACCTTCTGCACACAAAATATAGATATACGGAGATATAGAATCCCCTTGTCTGACACCGCGTTGTGGTCTTACTTCCCCGAACTCTAGCCCATTGTAAAGAAAACTATAGGACACCGACTGCAGGTATCCCATTATTCTAACAATCCACCTTTCACTGAAGCCAAATCTTTCCATCATATTATCAATAAAACACCATTCAAGACGGTCATACGCCTTTGATATATCTATTTTGAGCCCTGCTATCCCATGTCTTTCTTGCGTCCTTCTCTTCATTTAATGGTTTATCTCATATGCTATCAGTGCATTGTCTGTCAGCATTCTACCTTCAATGAACGCGCCTTGTTTTTCCGATATCAGATGTCCCAGGCACGGTTTTAACCAATTCGATAACACCTTCGATAATATTCTGACCAGCACGTTACACAAAGATTTAGGCCTTAGCTCTGACATTTGTTTGAGGGTTCTTAACCTTTGTAATCAAGCACACCACTGTACGGTTCACCCCCATTGGCAATTCCCATGTTCTCATAAAATGCTGAATTTTATGAATCATAGTGTTTTAAGACATTGAATTGTAGGAACTCCAGCAACAATTCCTATTTTTGTTCCCTATTACTCCCTCCGTTTTAATATATATGTCCACATTTAAGAAATCACACATATTAAAAAAGTGAATGTTGTTAAATTATTTGCATTTGTTAACTAAAATATGTAGTATAAGGTCGATCTTGGAAATATAAATAGGAGATATGTGAAGTAGAGTTAACTTTGGAAATATAAATTTGAACTGAAAGTTGAAGTGGACAACTAACTGAAACAAAATTTTCTTTTAAAAGTGGACATGTATTTTGAAACGGATGGAGTATTATTATAATAATAAATTCAAATTCTACCTAAATTCAAATTGATCTACATCATCATCAGTAATGTCTTTTATCTAACGTGTAAAGTATGAACGATGTTTTATTCATTCTATGCATACGATTATATACAAGTTAGATGGCTAACTTACAGCTATCAAAGACAGAATATCAGGGAGTACATATTCTAGGCTATGATACAGGGATTGTAATATTTCTATTACATAGTATCCTAAATATATGATACTGATGTAAATAAATCTGATTCTGGGCTCTGATTGTGGAATCATCAGTTACATATCTATAATACCCCCCGATTGTGGAATCATCAATTACATATCTATAATACCCCCCCCCCTCAAGTTGGACGTGAGAAAGAAATATCTTGAACACCCAACTTGTCAAGTATTTGGTGAAATGCGCCTGCTCCGAGTGGCTTCGTAAATATGTCGACCAGTTGATCACGTGAACGTACGAAGGATGGTGTAATAAGACCAGTTTGAATTTTTTCATGAACAAAATAACAATCAAGTTCGATATGTTTAGTGCATTCGTGAAATACGGGATTTGAAGCAATGTGAATGACAGCTTGACTATCACAATGGATGGGAATAGGTTTTGAGATAGGAAATTTTAGGTCATTCAAAAGATATTGTCACCATTGTAATTCAGCTGTGAGGGCAGCGAGAGAGCGATATTCTGCTTCAGCGAATGAACGAGAAATAGTGTGTTGTTTCTTGGTTTTCCAAGAGACATGACTGGATCCAAGCATAATGAAACAACCAGTGGTGGAACGACGGGTAGTGGGGCATCCTGCCCAGTCAGAATCTGCATACCCGACTAAAGAGGTAGGACTAGATGCAGAAAGTAAAAGACCTTTACCAATCGGTCCTTTTAAATATCGAAGAACTTGATTTGCTGCATCGAGATGAGCAGAATGTGGGTTTTGCATAAATTGGCTCAGATTATTAACGGCGTATTGAATGTCTGGTTGTGTTACTGTCAAATAAAGAAGGCGACCTATAAGACGGCAATACACACTGGGATCAGAAAAAGGAGTACCGTCAGTTGGACGTAAGTGAAGATTTGGGTCCATATGAGAAGTATATGGTCGAGATCCAAGCATACCCGAATCGGATAATATATCAATGACATATTTTCGATGACATAGAAAAATGCCTTTAGTAGATCGTGAAACCTCAACTCCTAAAAAATAGCGAAGATTACCAAGATCTTTTATGGAAAAAGATTCCGCAAGAAATTTTTTACCTTGGAAATGATTGCTTCATTATTTCCAATAATTATGATGTCATCGACATAAACTAGTATATAAATAGAAGTATATCCACGATGATATGTGAAAAGACTGTAGTCTGAAATAGATTGACAAAAACCACATTTCAAGAGAGTCGATGAAAATTTGGAAAACCAGACACGAGATGATTGTCGGAGGCCGTAAATGGATTTGTTTAATTTACAGATCTGAATGTCCCCGCGACGGGAGAATCCAGGGGGAAGTTTCATATAAACTTCTTCATCAAGTTCACCCTGGAGAAATGCATTGTTAATATCAAGTTGATGAAGAGACCAATTTTTTATTGCTGCAATTGAAAGAAGAAGGCATACAGTGACAACTTTAGCCACAGGGGCAAATGTATCATGATAATCGATGCCTTCGATTTGATTGTATCATTTGGAAACAAGGCGCGCTTTATAAGGCTCAATTGAACCATTGGAATTATATTTTATTTTGTATACCCATTTATTACCAATGATAATTTTATGCGGAGGAAGTTCACACAAAGTCCAAGTATTGTTATTTTCCAATGCATTCATCTCACTTGACATAGCTTGGCGCCATTCGGTAGATTTCATGGCTTGAGAATAAGATTGAGGTTCGTTATTTTGAATGACATTAGAGAGAAATGTACGATGGGTGTCACTAAGACAAGATAAAGAAAAAGAATTTTCTAAAGGAAAATTGGTTGAAGATGAGACATGATTACAAATGTAATCTTTGAGATGAGAGGAGGACGATGAACACGACATGGAGTTGGACGATCAGGTTAGACCAAATTATATTCAATTGGAAGAGCATCATTACATGAAGACTCAGAATTAATATGAGACTCCAATGTTGATGAACTCATTTGAGATGGAGTGTTCATGATTGGAGAGATAGTGTCTGACGGTTGATTATTGACTATGGGAATTGAATCATTAGCAATGTTATCATCATTAAGAGAGAATATAGAAATTGGTTGGTTAGGTGATGAGGATGATATATCACGATATGGAAATATGGAATCATGAAATATTACATCACGAGAAACATATATATGCCTCGTTTTGATGTCAAAAATACTATAACCTTTCTGTCCAAACGGATAACCAACAATAATTCATGGTTTAGCTCGTTCATCAAATTTATGACTAATATTCATACTTTTAGCAAGACATAGACAACTGAACACTTGTAAAGAAGAATAATATGGTTTTGTACCAAGTAAAATTTGATGAGGTGATTCAAATTTGATGAGGGAGTTTGTTTGTGAGAAAAGCCACAGTAAGTACACACTCTCCCCAAAATCAGAGTGGTAGATTGGCCTGAAATCGTAAAGCTCGGGCAACATCGAGAAGATGACGATGTTTCCTTTCAACTATCCCGTTTTGTTAGGGGGGTTGCAACACAACTGCGTTGGTGAAGAATTCCTTGATCATGGAACCAAGTTTGCATTTTTTTTTAGAGAGAAATTCAGTCACATTGTCAGAACGTATTATTTGTAATTAAGGAAGAAAAATTCCACTACTACCATAATTGATATGTGATATGCTTATTTTGAATTTTTGATTAATTTAATTTAAAAAATGAGTTAACATATGGAAGGTTTCAGATTTTTGTTGCATTAAATATATCCAAGTGCAACGGGAATCATCATTAACAATTGATAAAAAAAAATATCATGAACCGTTAAGTGATGGCATGGAAAATGATCCCCCAAATATCAACAAGAATCAATTCAAAATAATGAGAAGTACATGTAGTGCTTTGTGGAAAAGAGAGACGGGATTGTTTAGCCCTCGAGCATACATCACAAGTAAAATTTTTAGAAGTAGAAATGTTGAGAACATTATTAAAAATATATTTCAAACGAGACACTGATGGGTGGCCAAGCCTAGAAAGCAATACATCAAATTTATTACAACTTTGAAATGAAAGAGCATAATTTAAAACAGAAGTGCTTGCATTAGAATGAAATTTATCACAATTCTGAAATAAAAATGCGGAGCTTGAAACTGAACTTGAATCAGCAAGGTAAAATAATTCATTGCGAGCATTACCCAGACCAATCATCATCTTCGTTGTTCGATCCTGGAGGAAGCAACCAGAGGGTGTAAATATAACATCAAAGTTACTTGACTTTGTTAATTGTGATATTGAGAGTAAATTGAACTTAAACGATGGAATAAAAAAACATTTTGCAATGTTAGTGTTGGTGAATAATTGATAGTGCCTATATGAGTTACATGGGCATAGGAACCATCAGGTAATTGTACAGATATTTTTTGTTTAACAGAGGTGTATATGGAAAACATAGATAACGATGTGCATATATGATTGGATGCACCCGAATCGAGAACCCAAGAAGCATATGAACAAGTTAGAATTGTACCTGCTGAAAGAGCAGAAGGTCCATCAAAGTCTCCTTTAGCCAATAGTGCAAGAATTTTATTATACTGATCAGATGTCAAAGCTGGCGGGGGTGCAGCGGATGTGTTCGGAGAGCGATGGATAACTAGTGTGTTCGAAAATGGAATTGATTTTCTGACTTTATCAGGATATCCATGAATCTGGTAGCATGTGGCAAGTGTGTGCCCATGTTTATTGCAATGATCACAAAAAGGACGTTGACGTTTGCCAGGTTGACGATTTGAATGCCTGGAGAGCAGCGGAATCCACGGTAGGAGTTGAATGAATGTTGATTTCTTGTTGTTTTTCTTCTTGACGCACCAAATTATAGATGCGCTGAACAAATGGGAAGGGCTCCATTGGGAGAATTTGGCTGCGAATAGCCGAGAAGTTATCATGAAGCCCTTGCAGAAATTCCATAGCACGATCTTGGTGTTGTTGATCAATGATACTCTTGCTATTTTCGCATATACATGGAGGAGTTGGAAGAATTGAAGTAAGTTCATCCCACAATGACTTAAATTGTGTAAAATAAGATGATACAGACATACCTTCTTGCTTCAAAGTAGTGATAAATTATTTTAATTGATAGATCTTACGAGCATTTGATTGCGAAAAAATGATCTTTAAGGTTGACCCATATTTGTGCTGCAGTATCAGTATATAAAATGCTCGGACGAATGTCCGGAGAGACTGAGTTGAGAATCCAACTACTTACTAAATCATTACAGCACTCCCAGTTAGGAATATCAGCTTTGTCTGTTGGAATTGGAAAGGAACCATCAACGAAACCCAGTTTGTTTTTGGCCCGGAGTGCCATGGTGATTGCACAACTCCAAGATCCATAGTTGTCTTTTATTAAGAGTGAAGATACAAGAACTGTGGATGGACTGCCGGAGTGATGAATGGCATATTTTTCAGCATTGATGGGTTATGATATGCTAATTATGGGACTGATGGTATTTGTGATGATGTTTGTGTTTGGAATATTGTCTGACATGATGATGATGATGATTAGAAAATATTGTTGTTGAGATCGTTGACTGCTGATATCATGTAAAGTATGAACTATGTTTTATTCATTCTATGCATACCATTATATACAAGTTAGATGGCTAACTTACAGCTATCAAAGACAGAAAATCAGGGAGTACATATTCTAGGCTATGATTCAGGGATTGTAATGTTTCTATTACATAATATCCTAAATATATGATACTTATGTAAATAAATCTAGTTATGGGCTCTGATTGTGGAATCATCAGTTACCGATCTATAATATAACGGGTCTTTTGTTTAACGAATATAATGTTATATATACACATGTATATCACAATAGTATCAAAATCATTCCTTTTATACCAATTTGCATATCACCAAAAAAATTCTGATGGATCCTGACGAAAAAATAACATATTTGATACATAAAGAAGAGGATGAGTAGGACGAAATCAACACCACTGAAGCTACATATTCATCATTAAATCGTCAAATAAACAACTCAATTCATCATATTGGCTCGGTTTTCAATCATCGTATCATCAATCACAATAGATCCCTTGGTAATCAACTAATCTATTACGATTATTTTAGTGACAATCCTACATATCAGGATTATATGTTTTATAGAAGATTTCGTATGAGGCGAACTCTATTTTCTCAAATTCAATCAGTAATTGAATCCTACGATCCATATTTTGTGCAAGGGTATAACGCAGCCAGAGTACCGGGTTTATCATCACTTCAAAAAATAATTGTCGCTTTAAGAATCATCGCATACGGTGTACCAGCAGATGCCGTTGACGATTACATTTGAATTGGTGAAAGTACCGCCATCGAAACTTTAAAAAGATTTGTAATAACAATTGTTCAAGTATTTGGAGAGCAATATTTAAGACGGCCTACAATGTCGATATTCTGATGTTGATGGAGAAGGCAGAACAGAGGGGATTTTCCGTAATGCTAGGCAACATAGATTGTATGCATGTGGAAGAATTGCCCAACTACAAGGCATGGGGCTTTTTCAGGTTGTTATCATGAGCCGACTATTATTCTGAAGCTATAGCTTTGCAAGATATTTGGATATAGCACGCTTACTAGGGCTGAGCATTCGGTCAGTTCGGTCGAAAACTGAACTGAAATAACCGAAAACCGAAATTTGAAAAATTCATGGACCGAACCAAACCAAATTATTTCTCCAAACCGAACCGAATTAACCGAAAAAAATCGGTTATTTCGGTTTGGTTTAACAATAAAACGATTTTTCCTCATTTAAACAACAAGAATGGGATTAGTGTTCTTCCGGTGATTTAAATCTCCCCAACAATATATTACACATTCATAAAAAAGTATAACATACACGTAAAACTAATAGAAATATAACATAACCTCGAGTACACACTTGTAAGTTAAATTTGTTTATTAAAAGATTTAGTCAAACACTTGAAACTTAATCACGGATCATTTTAACTTTAAAAATTAATGTTCGTGAATTATGTACTAAGATTGGAACCAGCAGAAGATGTTAGCTATCAGTTTAGTAAAGAATGAATTAGTTAATTACATATACTCATATTACACATATAATAAATTTATATAATTTAAATATTATATATATATATATATTATATTTCGGTTAATACGGTTAAAACCGAACCGATTCTCTGACAAACCGAACCTATTTTATTTCGGTTAAAACCGAAAAACCAAATTAACCGAAATTTCTGGAAAATTTCAAACCAAACTGAAATTGTACGGTTCGGTTCGGTTTTGCTCAGCCCTAGCACTTACTTTAGTTTACTCGAATCACTAAATCATATAAATGTTTTGGATCGATCCCACTTATTTTTCGAATGGGCAGAAGGTCGAGCACCCCAAGTTAAGTATATCATCAATGGCCACACTTATGATATGGGGTATTATCTCGCTGATGGTATATATCCCCCAAATCTAACTTTTATGAAGACTATTTTAGCTCCTCAAAGTAATAAACGAAAATATTTTGCACAGATGCAAGAATCGGCAAGAAAGAACGTTGAACAAGCGTTTGGAGTGCTTCAAGCAAGATTTGTATAATGCGTGGACCGGCTCGCTATTTGGACATTGAAACACTTAAATACATCATGTTAACATGTATTGTCATGCATAATATGATTATTGAAGACTAAAAGAATCTATTGAATATGGGCTATGATTATGAGACAGATGATGAAACGTCAATAATTGAAATTTCTTGTGCGCGCACAAATACTCTTAAGGAGTTCATGCAATTTCATCACCAAATTAGAGATAAGTGTAAAACTTACTGTTTTTGTCTTAAATAGATTTAAATATTTTTAGTGATTTATATATATTTTTTAAAAAAGGGTTTGTTATTTCAAATGTTTAGTTGTCTATTTTACTCAGTCAAAGACACCGTTACTATAGATAATATATATGGGTCAGTTTTGAAATAATGGGGTGAAACTATCCGTGAACCTATGAGTACATTACATCAAGTTTGTAAATAAATACATGTATCCTACTTCATTTATTTTTTGCACAACATCTTCTTTCTCAGGTACTTTTGTTCTCCCTATTTTCTCTTAATTTTCTTTTCGAAGTGTGTGTTTTAAATATTTTTTTTATAATCATTCTTTTAGCATAATATTGTACAATTGTCAAGAATACATATTTATATATGCTTGGTGATTTGATATAACTTGTAATTGTACATGATCTATTCATATTATTAAATATTGATATTTGTTAATTAATTCACGTGTGTACTTAACTTTAGTTTTATTCTTCTAATTAAACATTTTGACTAAATACTTTTCATTAATATAAATGTGCCATGAATGTCATATAATTATTTAAAATGCATGATTTTGTCACGGGTGCGTGTACATGTTCATAGGTGATTCCTCAGTGATGGCTTATTTTATAAACTACTATAGTTGATTTGAATATCATTTGTATTATGTGAGATATGTGCCCTGCATTTATGCATTGTTTTGTATCAATTATTTATCTAGTTAGCTTAAAATTTAGTTTAGTTAAACTATTTATTTGTACCTGTAAATATATTCAACAAAATCCTTTAGTTTATATTTAATTAATTAGATAGTGATAATATATTTATCTCTTAACAAATGTGATTAAGAATAATTAATTTTATATTTATCTGATGAAGATGATACATGGAGTTTTATGGATTTCAAGAGAATCCTAATCAAAATTATGATATTTGATCAGTTGTTATAACACTAATAGTTATGTTTGTGTTTCCTTAAATTCTTTGCATGCATGTATGTTATTTCACTTTCCAGTATTATAGTCATAGATATATTTATTTATTTGTAAATCAATTGTACGTGTCATGTGTGTAACTATTTACATGGATATACATATGTAGGTGATTAATGCATCCTGACAAAGTAGAATTATATTTACATTTATATTGCCTGGCTAATTGAAAATATGCATTTATTTATTATTTAAGTGCAGCTAATATTTGAATAAGGTTTGATTATATTATTATATCATGTTTAGTGCTATGCTACTCATTCTTATATTCAAATTATAGTCACTTAAATTCTTGGTAGTGATATTAATGCAGATCCTTGCATATGGAGTTATTTATTAATTTTAATTGTTCTGATTAATCTAAATTTAGGATTTGTTTGGCAATATTGTGGTCCGTCATTAGCACACAAAGGTAAGTTAACTTTTTTCACTTTTATTTTATTTTTAAATTTTTTAAATAATTTTGCATTGTTTTTATTTAAAAAATTATGGATCAAAGTAAAATATTTTTAGATATAAGAATTCCCAGTGAGCTCTGACTTATGAACCGTTAGTAATTGTATATAGTTCTAGAACTAACTTATGATACCTTACTAAGGAGTGCAATTTATGATACCTTCTGTAATAACCCGAAATTTTGGACTAATTTGAAATTTTTTGATGAATAGTAACTTTGCTGATTAAGAAATATAATCAGGTCACACTATATAGGACGTCTTGAATGGAAATTCTGAGTCCGT
>PHNY01092644.1:883-28330 GCA_003724115.2 Anethum foeniculum
CTACAAATATTATTTACACACATAGATACACACGAATTTACGCAATGAAGAAGAGCATACCTCGTAAACGTGGAAAAATCGAACGAGATTGCTTCCTCTCGACGATTTGAAGCAAGAACCTAGATTTCACCCCTCTATTCGCCTCTCCCAGACCCTCTCTGCTGCTCTGTTCGTCGTCTGCTCTGTTCGTCGTCTCGATGATTTTGGATTTTAGATTGAAGGGGTGTACTGCGGTATTATACCGCAGTATGAAGGGAAGGGTAAAATGGAAATTTGCCCGTACTGCGCTATTATACCACAGTATGGGTTAATTTTTTTTAAATCAAAGCCGTTGGATCTTCTATCTAACGGCTGTGGAGCCTTGTGTTACAAAAAACGTCCCTGACATACAGTTGCCAGGGACCGCTGCCCATTAATAAATGATCTACATCAACAACCTTGATTATTTAAAAGTTTTCTGTGGGAAAAAATCATTGAAGTATAAACTTTTACATCATACTTTTGCATTATAAACTGAACAGAAGTCCCGAATCTACTCGATGTGGGACTGGGGTGTTATTATAGGTATTTTATTTTCAAAGAAGTATACATTCATCTATTTTTCCTAAAATAAATATCTTCTAAAAATAAATATTTATTCTAGCAAAATAATAAAACGATCCAATTCTTAGAGCCTGGCTAGGTTTAAAAAAATTTCTTATGACTTAAAAAGTGAAAGTTGGTGAAACATTAAAAGTCAAATTTCTCTGTACGGTATTTTATTATTTTGTACAGGTCATGAGTTATCAAAAAATATAAAACAATAAAAATTGTTTACATAAATTGTATAATAATAGTAACTTTTATCAAATAAAATTATAAAATGACTATTTTAATGATAATATGAGAAATATGTTTCGTCATAAGTAAAAAAGTTGTAATTATGAGAATATGTTTTCTTCACAAGTAGAAAAATAGAAAATACTTTGTTACATTTCTGAAAATGTGTGCTTATTTTACTAACAATAATTGCGGAACCAAGAAAAAAGGTTCTACACCATCTAGAACAAAGGATCAACTAGTCGACAAATTCTGAGAATGCCGTGTATCAAGAAGTTTTCTCAAAATTTACATGTGATTTATCATAATTCATTATATATGTTTCTTTTTTAAAAAAAAATACGCATTTTTAAGAAAATGATTGGTTGGATAATATTTTTAACTAAATACTCTCATTTAATGTATTGAAAAAGTGAAAATAGAGTAGTATAATTTTAGAAAACTAGATCTTAGAAAATAACATATATTGGAATAATTCCTGAAAATTATTCTTAAAATCATCAAATAACGTGACATAAATAATTTTAACACATCACTTCAGCATTTGAGAAATTCTTTTCCTAAAATACATAAAAAATTTCTTGTCAAAATATTTTTTTTAATCAATAATTTTTTTTTTCTAATATCGTTAGATCCTGTTAACTTACTTAATTTTTCTTCTATTTTATTTATATTTCTTAATCTGCTTCTCACCAAATATTTAATAAGTGAGCGGGACGGATGAGAGTAAACACCAAGTAAAAATCGACCTTCTGGAAGCTATAGGTAGCCCTCCGTCTCCGTCTCACTTCATTCTTAACCTTCCGTCTCCGTCTCCGTCTCACTTTTTTTTTTTTGACAAAATGCAAATTCATTCTATTAAATTAAAACAATTCTAGTAAGGACAAATCCCCAACTGACAATGCAATCAGGTTGATAAACAATAAAACGAGCTAAACAGATAGCCACATTGTTTCCAGACTGCTTAACACATTGAATCCAAAGATTCTTGAAACTGAAAATGAATACAAAGGCTTCTCGAGTAATCCAGCCTACATCAATCCCGAAAATGGTAGCTTCACAATTGTCCTTCACAATAGTTCCATAGCTTCACAATTGACCTTCACTTGATTCTTAACCTTTGAAATGAATGGGTGTTCAGCACGTATTTTAAGGCTATAGTTGTATAAATTATTTTAGAAACTTTTTTTTTTCTGAATAAAAATTAAATATCTAATTTTTTATTAAAAAAAATTTAAAAATAAATTATACAATTATGTTAAATAAGAGTTTTAAAATGCGTGTCAAAACTATGTTTCAAATGTTAAGAATCTTGGGACGACGGAGGGAGTATATAGTTAACAGAACTATCACAAGGTAATTCACATTTGTAGGTTGCATGCATGGTTGAAATATTAAAAAGAAACTAAGAAAAATGGATGGGAGCAATCTATACAATTTGAGCAACAGTATAAGAAACAGCAGAAGTAGTAGGGAAGGAGGACTTGGGAGTCTAAGAGCAAACAGTTCATCAATATGGAGAAACAGTGGAAAAGATGTGTTCGCAAAATCAAGCCGAGTTGAAGATGACGAGGAAGCACTCAAATGGGCTTCTTTAGAGAAGCTGCCGACTTTTGACAGATTACGAAAAGGCCTGCTTTTCGGGTCGCAAGGTGGCGGAGCTAGTGAAGTTGATGTTTATGATCTTGGATACAATGAGAGAAAGAAAATATTGAACAGGCTTCTTAATGTTGTTGATGAAGATAATGAGAAGTTGCTGACGAAGCTAAGAGAAAGAATTGATAGGTATACACCGTACAACCCCTTTAAATTAATATTCTATCGGTAAAGTCATAACGTCTTTATAGTGATAAAAGGTCTCGGCCGGCATGTGATCACCAGTATTCATATATAAATGGTGATAACCTTTCTTATTGATAAATTTTTACTGTATTTGATGACACTCCTTATTTCATTTTTAATGTATTTTACTGTTTTGTGAAATTGAAATTAAACATGCAGAGTTGGAATTGATCTGCCCCAAATTGAAGTTAAATTTGAGAATTTGACAGTGGGGACAGAAGCTCATGTAGGGAGCAGAGCTTTGCCTTCTTTGATAAACTTCAACATCAGTGCTGCTGAGGTACGTTAAGAACTTTGTACCACAGACTAACTTTGAGTTTCTGTGTGATAAATATTTTACCGGAATAAGAGTTGTTCTGATATAAGTAAGGGGATAACATTTAAATTTTATTCGAAAGATGAAAAAAGTAGCTGCAATTCTAGGTAATCTGCTCATAAAAAAGAATGGGAAGAAATTAAGAGTGTTTTATTATCAATTTGAATAACTGATGTGATGATGAGAAAAAAGTTCAAAGAGACCCAAGTACGCTGGCTGCTGCTGAATTCTATAATATATAATAATATACATTTTACGAGTATAACATTGCAAAATATATTATTCTACAAAACATATTCATGTGCTGAACATACATATTGTACTTGTAAAATGTATGAATTTTGCAAGATTTTATTGAATTAATGATATTTGTGAAACATGATTTGCAAAATAATTTGTTTTACACTATATTTTTGACTCCAAGACTCTACAGAACTTTACTTTTATATATAAAATTATATTTAGAATATATTATTTAAATTTCTATCATTTCGACTAATTCTCAATTATTTAATTCCTAGTCAATACCTCCCGAGTCCTTCCATTAACTTAGACTCTCATTTTTTATAACACTTGTCTATCCAATTAAATTGTCATTTTTTTTGTTAGTGTTAAAATATTATTTAATTTTTTTGTTAGGGTTAAAATATAATAGTTTTTAGTAAGAAGTGTTAGAATATAATGATTAAGATTGTGGAGAAGTCTTGTACTTCAAATTTTAGATGAGCTGTGGTTATACAAGAGTAGAACAGTTTATAGTGAAAAATAATGAGAGAATTTGTGATGAATGTTAGGCGATGTTGGAAACTCTTCACTTGCTACCTAACAGAAAGAAACGACTAACTATTCTTGAAGATGTTAGCGGGATCATCAAGCCTTGCAGGTTTAACTTCATACTGTTTTTAAATTTATTTTCGAGATTCTTTATTTCATACATATTGATTGCATGTGATGCTACTTGTAGGATGACACTACTTTTAGGTCCTCCAAGTTCAGGCAAGACAACATTATTGCTAGCTTTAGCTGGAAAGCTTGATCCTGCCCTTGAGGTAGTATATTCTTTAATTTTTCTTATTCGACATTGTTGAAAGATATAAGATCTTGTTGGGGTTTTCCTCTACAACTGTAAGGTTTTAGACCGGTTACTTAAGATGGTATCAACCCTCGGTTTAGGTTAGGTAGTGGTCTCGGGTTTGAGTCCTCCACTGACTAGTTACTTAACAGACATTAATTAGTATCTTCATAGATGTTCAATGTGATGGATTGAATTTTGAATTATAAAATTACTAGGTTTCTGGAAGGGTGACATACAATGGCCATACAATGGATGAGTTTGTGCCTCAAAGAACGGCTGCCTATATTAGTCAGTATGATCTTCATATCGGAGAAATGACTGTGAGAGAAACCTTGGAATTTTCTGCTAAATGTCAGGGAGTTGGATCACGCTATGGTTAGTTGACATACATTCTCTTGTAGTCTCAGTGCTGATATATTATGTGTATATTATGGACTATGTATTTGCTTGTGGGCTGAATTGCTCAAAATTACAAATTATTATTCGATTTTTACCCAGAAATGTTGGCTGAGCTGTCAAGAAGAGAGAAGGATGCAAATATTAAGCCTGATCCTGATCTTGATATCTTTATGAAGGTTATGTAATGTAAAAATGTTTTAGATAACGAGTTGTTACAATTTATATAAACTGTGAAGCGAGCCTCTTTAAAGACAACGGTGAAATGTTTAAAGAAGATCATTGACCTCTGCCATCAATGGTGATCCTAATTAGAAATTATAAAATTTGAAACAAATTGCCAATATATAAGAGGTGTCTGATGCTCAATTTCAACTATGCAAATTGGTTCAAACAGATATCTGTGATCTTATTGGTGTTTGATGTTTTATTTTAACTACTTCGGGATTATATGATGTTTTCCTTCTACGCTGATATTTTATGTTTATATCACTATTATAGAAAATCCATTCTTTCATAATCAAATTTTGTTGTTGTTTCCTTTAGGCTGTTGCAACAAAAGGCCAAGAGACCAATGCGGTGACTGAATATGTTTTGAAGGTATTTCAATTAACAAAAAAGCATTGGCACCACCTCATAGTTAGTAACTAAAAATGGATAAATGTATATGGTCCTCTTGCTTGCAGGTTTTAGGCCTTGATATTTGTGCAGATACTATGGTAGGAGACCAGATGATCAGGGGTATATCTGGAGGACAAAGAAAGCGTGTTACAACAGGTTAATAACTTGTAGCTGTTCTGGTACTAAGTTATATGGCGTTTTCTTTTTGAATATATGTGCAATAATACATGTCTCTGATCAATTACAGGTGAGATGTTAGTTGGACCAGCTAGGGCTCTTTTTATGGATGAAATATCTACCGGCTTGGATAGTTCTACAACTTATCAAATTGTGAAAGCACTTCGGCATAGTGTCCACATTCTCCAAGGAACTGCTCTTATATCTCTCCTCCAGCCAGCCCCTGAAGCATATGATTTATTTGATGATATTATTCTCCTATCTGATGGATATATTGTGTATCAAGGCCCCCGTGAAAATGTGCTCGAGTTTTTTGAGACTATGGGTTTCAAGTGCCCAGAGAGAAAAGGTGTGGCAGACTTCTTGCAAGAAGTAAGAGATCAGCGCTCATAACCTTCTGCCACTTGTTAAAGTCGTATATAATATAATTTTATAAATATAATATAATTTTATAAAGACAAGCATGATATATTTTGTGTGGAGTTTTTGTAAAATATACAGGTAACGTCAAAGAAAGATCAGAAGCAGTACTGGTCAAACAGAGATGAGCCTTACAGATTTATTACAGCCAAAGAATTCTATGAGGCTTATCAGTCATTTCACGTTGGACTCAGACTAAGAGATGATCTTGCAAAACCATATGAAAGAAGCAAAAGTCACCCTGCTGCTTTGACAACTGAAAAGTATGGAATCAGCAAGAGGGAGCTTCTTAAAGTGCACGTTGCTAGAGAAATTTTGCTGATTAAGCGGAACTCATTTGTGTACATATTCAGAATAGTCCAAGTGAGTGTTCTCTATCCTTTCCGAGATACCTACTATTGGGGTCTTAGTATTTTGTGATTCTTCTTAATGCTTTCTTTGATCTTCATCTAGATTACTACAGTGGCAAATATGTTGATGACACTGTTCTTAAGAAGTGAATTGAACAAAGATACAATGACGGATGGAACCCTATACATGGGTTCTTGCTTTTTTGGTGTGGTTATGCTAATATTCAATGGAATGGCTGAGCTTGCCATGACAATAGCAAAGCTTCCTGTCTTCTACAAGCAAAGAGACCTTCTCTTTTATCCAACATGGTCATATGCTGTTCCACTATGGATTGTTAGAATCCCGATTTCATTTTTTGAGGCTGGAGTTTGGACATTCCTCACATATTATGTGATTGGATATGATCCTAATGTCGGAAGGTAATCAATTTAAAGAATTTACATGCTTGTTATTTTTATGAGACTTCTCTCAATCATTCCTTTTGCACGTGATGCTAAAAGTAATTTTATTTATTTGCAGATTTATTAAACAATACATATTATATGTTCTAGTCAATCAGATGGCATCAGGATTATTTCGGGTTATAGCATCTTTGGGAAGGAACATGATTCTTGCAATGAATTATGGGGGATTTGCAGTACTTATCCTTTTTGCATTAGGTGGATTTGTCCTAGCACGAGGTAGAATAATTAATTTGAATGATTAAAGTTGTTATTATTATATATTACATGCTTATGCTGTATGATGCAACAGATGATGTCGCTAAGATGTGGATATGGGGTTACTACTCATCACCAATAATGTACGCGATGAACGCGATTACTGTGAATGAATTTCTCGGGCATGAGTGGAAGAAAGTTAGTATTAACTTGATACTAAGTGTTTTAGTTGTTACTAATATTTTATCTGACTTCTGAAATCATTTTTCATGCGGAAGTTAACTCCGAACAGTACTGAGACACTAGGAGTTGCAGTTTTGAAGTCTCGAGGTTTCTTCCCATATTCATATTGGTACTGGATTGGAGCAGGGGCTTTAATTGGATATATAATACTATTCAACCTCCTCGCGACAATGGCACTTTCTTATCTTGACCGTTAGTGTTTATCCTATATTTTCAGAGTTATTTTATATGTTGAAAGGCTCTGTACTTACTGCTTACTTCTGCAGCTTTGGGAAAACCACAACCTAATATTTCAGAGACAGATGACACTAATGAAGCCACAGAATTGACTACTACAGGTAGATCCATCGAAGTGGCAAATTTCACGTGGGATTTTTATTGGTTTCATTTATATATTTGTGAGATTACTAAATGTACAATTTAACTGTTTATCTAAAAAAATTTAATATCACAGAAATTAATGTTGAGGCCAGTCAGTCCAAGAAAAAGGGAATGGTTCTTCCATTTGAACCGTATGCCATTACGTTTGATGATATCAAATATTCTGTTGATATGCCACAGGTATATAAATATTTTAACTCAGGAATTGTGGTTGAAATTGTCTAGAGTATGTGATTTTTTTTCAAGTAGAAACTTTATGAGCCTGATTGGTAACAATATGACTTATTGAAGGAAATGAAAGAGCAAGGGGTTGGCGAAGATAAGTTGTTGCTTCTGAAAGGAGTGACTGGAGCTTTCAGGCCAGGTGTTCTCACAGCACTAATGGGAGTTAGCGGTGCTGGTAAAACAACTTTGATGGACGTACTTGCTGGTCGGAAAACTGGTGGCTATATTGAGGGCAACATCACAATTTCTGGGTTTCCAAAAAAGCAAGAAACATTTGCTCGGATTTCTGGATATTGTGAGCAAAATGATATCCACTCGCCTCATGTTACTGTGTATGAGTCATTGCTCTACTCGGCCTGGCTGCGGCTGCCAACAGAAATTGATTCTCGTACCAGAAAGGTTAGCAGATCTAAATCATTATAGTGCCTTTTTGTTCTCAAACCTTAGAAAGGAGGAAGTCCTATTTTAATTTTCTTAACGAAGATGTATTCTGATGTCGGTCAAGTACTAGAGAGAGAGAGTGCATATGAGGAGACCCTTGTTAACAACTTCTGTCACTACCTACCGTCTAGGGATTTCATGCTATGTTACTGAGTCTTAGAGGTTATTATCATGGTGTGGCACGATAGAATTATTATGGAGAAAGTAAAGAATGTAATAATATAAGATGTTATTTTGCAGAATTTTGTTGATCAAGTCCTCGAACTTGTAGAAGTGGACAATATAAGGAGTGCTCTAGTTGGGTTGCCAGGAGTAAATGGTCTGTCAATTGAACAACGTAAGCGGCTTACAATTGCAGTTGAGCTGGTGGCAAATCCTTCAATTATATTCATGGATGAGCCAACCTCGGGGTTAGATGCAAGAGCTGCCGCTATAGTGATGAGAACTGTGAGGAATACTGTAGACACCGGAAGAACAGTTGTTTGCACCATCCATCAACCTAGTATCGACATATTTGAAGCATTTGATGAGGTGAAACATTACTTGCACAAATTAGGACTAGTTTTTGTTATATTCTTTTTAAATGCTAAAACTGTATAAGCACCGGTTACAGCTTTTTCTTCTAAAACGTGGAGGGCAAGAGATTTATGTGGGACCAGTGGGTCGACATTCTTGCGAATTGATCAAATACTTTGAGGTGATTGTAGAAACATAAAGTCCAAGATAGAGGTATGCTTACTCTTAATGTTCAAGTGTCTCATAGAGCATGATCTTTCTTGTATAGGATATTGATGGAATAAGTAAGATAAAAGATGGATATAATCCTGCTACATGGATGTTGGAAGTTAGTAGTCCAGCACAGGAGATGGCCTTGGGGATCGATTTCACTGAAACTTACAGAAATTCAAGTCTGTACAGGTAGGTTCAGGTAGTAATAGCTCTATATACACATATATTTTTTTTCCTATTATTATTTACTTAACAAAAATATTCATAATTAGTCATTAAAATACAATATTTTCACAAAAATACTTGCCAATTTAAATGAAGTGCTGGAGTGGACAAGTGGTTGGATTTGTTAAATTGATGTTAAGGGTTCAATTCCATTTGCTCATGTTTTTAAGCTATATTTGCACCAAAGGCAGTTTCAGCAATTAAAAAATAATGCCCTCCCGCAATGGATGGTTGCTCTTCTAAACCATTAGATTACTCAACTGGCGAACACTTGTGGGAGGGGATGTTACTAATTTTGCAAATATAGCTTAGAAGTGTGAGTAAATGTGAGTATTGGAAACACTGCTCAGAGACTGTACTAATTTCTTTCTAATATAATAAATGCATGGTTCGGTACAGGAGAAACAAGGCGCTCATTGCAGAGCTAAGTGTTCCTCCCCCTGGCGCAAAGGAGCTCTATTTTCCTAGCCAATATTCTCAAACATTTATCAACCAATTGCTGGCTTGCTTATGGAAACAAAGATGCTCATACTGGCGAAACACATCATATACTGCTGTAAGACTTCTCTTTGCTACTGCTGCAGGATTGTCCCTTGGATCAATGTTCTGGGATCTTGGTTCGAAAGTGTAAGTCACAGATAGAAATTACTCCGTCTTGAGCTTGATAGTGTCTTTCCATCTGATATTGTATAATAAAAATATACTGCAGGCGTAGTCAGATTGATCTCTTTAATGCAATGGGTTCTATGGAGACTGCTTGCCTCTTTCTTGGTATTCAAAATTCAGCATCTGCACAGCCAGTGGTGGATGTTGAACGGACAGTATATTACAGAGAAAGAGCAGCTGGAATGTATTCAGCTGTGGCATATGCGTTCGCACAGGTAAATTGTTGTTGAAACAGACTTTATAAGCAGATGTAACCTCTTCATATTTTATTCCTCTATCAGACTTTGTTTTCGAATTGCAGGTTTTGGTAGAAATACCTTATGTTCTTACCCAAAGTCTAATATATTGTCTCATAGTCTATGCAATGATTGGGTTTGAGTGGACAGTTGTTAAATTTGGTTGGTACTTGTTCTTCACATTCTTCACTTTGTTATACTTTGTCTACTTCGGCATGATGACCGTGGCCGTGACTCCTAATGCCGACATTGCTGCTGTTGTTGCTGCGGCATTTTATGGCATCTGGAATCTCTTTTCGGGATTTATCATGCCACGGCCTGTAAGTTTTACAACCAACCCTTTTTTTTTGCTAGTTAAACACACCCACACACACCCTTGTCTTGGACAAGGTTCGAGCCCACAACGTTCCGTAAAGGGAACGAGGGAGATATCACCACACCAAGAGGTGTTGGGTAACCAACCCGTTTTCCATCAAGAAGTAGATAACAAGTGCATTATAAATCCATTTAATTTGTCTTTACTATTGACATAGGCAATGCCTGATTGGTGGAAATGGTATTCTTGGGTTTGTCCGGTTGCTTGGACTCTTTATGGTTTGATTGCATCGCAATATGGAGACGTTGAGGACAAGAACATTGAAGATGTGCAGAAAACAGTCAAAGACTTTATCGACGATTATTTCGGATTTAAACATGATCATGTTTGGCTAGCTGCATTTGCTGTTTTCTCCATTGCAGTTTCTTTTGCATTAGTTTTTGCCTATTCTATAAAGTCATTCAACTTCCAGAGGCGGTAATGTCTTTCATATGCTTTTAATCTGTACCAGAAAATGTTGAAATGTAGTAGTAGAGATGCTACCTCAAGTTCCCTACATTATTAGCCAGGGTTTAATTTGTCATCAGTATATTGTGGATTTGTATGTTTCCAGAACTCAAATATTTGTAAATTTAAGCTTGACCAGACTCATATTCATTCAATGATATTGAGCTGGAATACCAGATTTGGCCTTTTTACTTGTAATCCTATTTTTACTATAGTTTTACTTTGCAGTATAAACTTCTGGTACTGTTAGAATATTTTTTTTTTGAATGGATACCGTTAGAGTTTTATTACTCCGTTTTAAGTATATGTGACTTTTTAACACGATTTAGCAAAAAATAATATGTATACGTGATCAAAGTTTTGAATTTTTATATCAAATTACGGTTTAGATTCTAAATTTTAATTTTAATATAAATTTTATATCAAATTTATGTAGAAATGCATTATTTTGCACTTCAAGATAAGTGATCAGAAGTGGTGGTTATACCCAAAATATTCATTTTTTAAATTCAATTGCCTAAAATATTTTAAGGCGGATGTTCCGTCCAAAATATCGACGAACACGCATCTAGAAAATGCGCATTCACTTTTTCAAAAATAATAAAGAATACATAATCACCTCACTACACATTTATTGAATGCATGTTCCCTTATAATGTACTCCCTCCGTCCTTATTTACATGTCCATTTTGCTTTTCGAGTAGTTAAATTGACCAATATTTGACTAAATATTACAAATTATTTATTCATTATTTGAAAAAATTAAAAGTTACGTATTAAACTAGACAACATGCTCTTTTTAATGATATAACTTATTCTAACTTTTATAATTATATAATATATGAAAATTTTAGTCAAAGTAAAGTCAATTTAACTACTCAAAAGTCAAAATAGACATGTATTTAGGGGCAGAGGAGTAAAAAGGCTCGGATACATGTTCTTTGTTAATTTTTAAAAAAATGAATACGCATATTTGATAAATATTTTGGACCCAGTTCAGCGACTTTAGATATTTTGCATATAATTGAACACAAAAATGAGATATTTTGGTTGTTTTTTTATATAAAAATTAGTTAAAATGAAAATGAGACGTTACATACTTTTGCAATATAAACTAATTTTAACATCTTTAAACTAAAATTTTCAAAAAAAATCTATTCTTGACGTGATTTCTTAAGCGTTAGAAATGTTAGAATCTAAGTATAAAATCTCTAACCAATTTATAAGATTATTATTAATTCATCTGCCCCTTTCATTTTTATACACTTTCCTTTTTTGAATGTCTCATTCATTTTTATATATTCCAAAATTTACTAAAAGTGGTGAAATTTTATAATATAAAAATTAACTACATCCACTACTTTCTTCCACTACACCACTTTATATATATAATGTTGATCGGTCCCGTCACTTTACCCACTTTTCTTACTTTTTCACCTTAAATTATATTTTTTCTTAATCTCTGTGCCCAAATCAAATGTATACTAATCAACGGGACGGAGGGATACTTTCTTCCACTACACCACTTTATATATATAATGTTGATCAGTCCCGTCACTTTACTCACTTTTCTTATCTTTTCACCTTAAATTATATTTTTTCTTAACCTCCGTGCCCAAATCAAATGTATACTAATCAACGGGAGTACAGGTGAACCTTCTTTATACTTATAGTGGATCAAATAAAATCAAGCAAAGAATTTAGCAAACTTAGGTGTTGTTCAAAAATATTACCCCATATCGTGATTGAATTCCAACTTTTTACCATCCCAGAAATATATTTGTTCCATGATATTATTTATTCTGAGATTCATAGTTGTTTAAGTCTTTTTATTCTGTTCGCTTTTTCGTTGTGAAAACGAACATCATATAAAACGTTATAGTCGTTAAACAGATTTTTAATTAATTTTTAATGATGTTAATCAAACATTCTCTTCTACAAAGTTCATCATGTCTGTACTTGTCGCATTGGGAATAAATAAATAAACAAATAAGGTCCGTGCTTCTAGAACAACGGACCATTTTTCAACATTAGCGTATATAAAACAAATTAGTATCAACCAGCCTGGCCCATGGTTTATTTCTTAAATTCGAAAATTTTGTTGCACATTTATAATTTATTGAACTTCTTTCAAAAATATGAATTTTTAAATTTTTTTCGTAAAAATATGTATTTTTAAAAATTTTATTCGCAAAAATATAAATTTTTAATTTTTTTTATAAAATTACGGCTTTGCACCAATGCAACTGGATGCTTCAATTATTATTTTCCGAAAAATGTAAATAAAGTTGAATATTTGGTTGATTTTATTGACCGTATTTTTATAAATATTTTTAAAAAATAATAAAATCGTAAAAAAATTTAAAAAAATAGTATTTTTGATAATTTATCTAATTTATTAAGTTATTTATTCCATTAAATAAATAATGTCATTTTTCAAATAAATTAATAATTTTTTAATAATTAGACATAACTTATAAATTAGTATCTATTCTAATAAAAAGTGACAAGAGACCCCTTGAATTGAGCTAGGCCATTCCGAATAAGTTAACATTACTGAAAAAGTACTTTATTAGTTTCTAATTTAACTTTCTTGCAAATTTATTACCTAAACTAAACCAACTGAATTTTAAAATTTGTTTTTTTAATAATCAATGAACTAAATTAATTCACAATAATTTTTTGTATAGGCGAATTATTGAGAACTTATATTGAGTTCATCTTGTCTCCTACCAATAATTATCTTCTTCAATTATCTTCTTTTTTTTGTCGGTCTTGCGCATCAATTTTCATTTACAGTATTTATTCAGTTATCATTTACAGTAATGATACCAATAATTTTAGGATTGTGTAAGCAACTTGAGGCTTGTAACACTAAAAATACGACAATTATTACGGAGTCTCATCTTAATTGTATACTATCAGTTTAATTTATTAGTCTTGTTAGATCATTTTTTAATCATGGTTATAAATTTCGGAAATCGAAATAAATCGGTTAAAATTATCAATTTTTGATTTTCGGATGATTTTTAAAAAACTGGATGATTTATCGACGATTTATCAATTTGGTCAAATATTTTTAAAAAAATCATTAGCGATTTATAGTCGATTTTTGAAAATTGGCTGATTTTTATAATAAAGACTATAACTGTAATTAAAACTTATTAATCCACTATATAAAAAATTGAAAAATATATAGTTAAAGTAGATTAATTATATATTTTTTAATAATATAATTTTAATATATTATTTTTCAATATACATTATATAAAATTTTCAGTTAAAATTACAGTAATTTAACTTCAAAAAATTCCGGCTGCCCGTGACTCAGTAGTAGTAGTAGTAGGTAACAGTGTACTTGAGTGGCAGGTAAAAGGAAGAAAATGCATTTATCTTTTTGGAAAATGGTATCAAATTAATGTCTAAATAGGTGGGCTTGTTGAGCTCACTAAGCTGCCAATAACTTATCTAAAATATTAAAATATTAATTAACTAAAGCATTCTATTCTATACAAATGAATAGGTCATATACAGCAAATACCATGTTACCGAGTTGATAAGAACCCAGTCATATTCGTATCATATTCATATTTAATTACGTGTTAGGATGTTTCTTATAAATCAGAAATATAAAATCTTATTTAACACATTATTCCAGAATTATTAGATTTATATTTTGAGTTGGGATTGAATTTTATTTTTACCTATTCACTATAATTTTCTGTGAAACGTAGCTTTTCTTTTCTGCTGAACATTTCTGCGAATAGGAGAAGTTCAAATCCGCGAAAAATTATATTAGATTGATAAAAAGAAATTCTGGTGCAATGTGTAATTAATTTGTAAATTATTTATAGAAAGTTTAGAGGGAGAATTAGATAAACTCAAGTCCCAACCGACTTGGTAAAATAAAGTTGATTTTAAATTATGGTAAATTATTTTTTGAAATTACTTATTTTATTTCGGAATTGTTTAATATATATTCAGCCACCCTATAAGGAGGCTACTAGCGTACACTATCAACCATTATATATACACGTACATCAATACAGTTCGAGAGAATTCAAACATGCTAACAAAAATTTGGTGCATGCATGTTGTGATAATCCAGTAATATTTCTAGCTGCTAGCTAAGTTGATATCAACAAGAAAAATGGATGGGAGCAATCTATACAATTTGAGCAACAGTATAAGAAACAGCAGAAGCAGAAGGGAAGGAGGACTTGGGAGTTTAAGAGCAAACAGTTCATCAGTGTGGAGAAACAGTGGGAAAGAAGTATTTAACACATCAGGTCGAGATGAAGATGATGAAGAAGCACTTAAATGGGCTTCGTTAGAGAAGCTGCCAACTTTTGACAGATTACGAAAAGGCCTGCTTTTCGGATCACAAGGTGCGGGAGCTAGTGAAGTTGATGTTTATGATCTTGGATATAAGGAGAGGAAGAAGATATTGGACAGGCTTCTTAATGTTGCTGAAGAAGATAATGAGAAGTTGCTGTTAGCTCTCAGAGAAAGAGTTGATAGGTAATTATTTTAGTTACACTCTTCTCATTAAATTTTCTTTTTCTTGTATGCTGAAACAGGAGCTGAACTAGAGGATCAGAGCTAGTCTGAATTTTATATATAAAATTTTAAAATATTTTGAAATAACTTGGATCTGGTCTCCTTATACGAAAATTCTGCTTCCGTCCATGCGGAAATGAGACGACAGGGATAAGTCCTTAATTACTAGGCTTTCTCTGCTAGATTTTGTAGGGGACTTCTATTAATTTAAATATTAGTACAGCGGAAATCAAATAAAGTTGTCTGAAATTAGTTTTAAACATGCAGAGTTGGAATTGATCTACCGCAAATTGAAGTTAGATTTGAGAATATGAAGGTGGAGACAGAAGCTCACGTTGGAAGCAGAGCTTTGCCTTCTCTGATAAACTTCAATCTCAGTGTGGGCGAGGTAAGTTACTATTTTTGGTACTAGACTCAGTCTGCTTATCTATGGCTTTTAAAAGTTAAAAAATAAAATTGTTTGTGATTTATTTTTTTTGGTAATCTTTTTACTTTTTAAACATTAGTTAAAATTTTGAATTTTTGGATCAGATCACGAGTCAGTTTAAATTTGAAATAAAAATTTATACAATAGGCGATAAAATGATGCTTTATAATGGAATAAGAAGCTTTAGTAGCAGAGATTAATAATAATTTAAATTTAATATTTAAGTAGAAATAATACATAATAATTATTATTTTTTTATTAATAAAAAATGATATAACTAATGAAAACATGAAATTGAAAAATCACCATCACATGAAAGTATGAAAATGTTAGAATGAACTTTTGAATTTCTTATCTAAAATAGAATCTTGTGAATTATGGAAAAAGACAAAGTAGATGTGAAATAAATGTATAGTTGACTCTAAATAATTGATGAGAAACATAATTATATTTCAAATAATATTTTTGTCCTGATGAGCCTAAATATATATCAATCTTTTATGTAATAGAATAAAAATTTTATATTTATCTCATAACGGATCCTTATCTGATCAAATTTTATTTTTTTTATTAAGTCTTGTATTTATAATTTATATTATATTATCCAAGAAACCAGTAAATGCTCAATTCAATCTATAAAATTATTTTTATTTTTTATAAGTTATTTTTTATTTACTATCTCTCCCTTTTGTAACTGATATTTGAGTTCTTAGTAAGTTATTTGAGAAGTAAGAAAACAATACTGATATTTTGATTAAAAAAATTAATTTTTATATTGAATTAAAATTTTAAATCCTAAGTTTTTATTTAACATAAATTTGTAAATAAATTTATGTATAAGTACTGATTTTTTTATATAAAATTTGGTACACAAAAAATTTACAAAATGAAGTGGATATTTTAATTAAATTATACTGGGTCAATTCTAATCAATATTTACCATATGTTCATTTTGTGAAAAATTTTGTATACAATTAAGTAAACTAAACTAGCGTTATTCTTTTTTTATACTTCAAAGGGTGCGTTAAAAAGTTGGCTTAAAATGTCAGCAAAATGTCATGCCACAGTGCATTCTTGACTAGTCTCCTGCACCCTATGTGACTGACAATTTGCACCAGCAGACTAGAATAGTTCTCATGTCCAAAAAAAAAAAAAGAGACTAAAATTGTTCATATAAATGTAATACTCCTACTACATATGATTATAATTCATGTTAACTGAGAGATTGTTTTGATGAATGTCAGGCAATGCTGGAGACTTTTCGCTTACTTCCAAACAGGAAAAAACGCCTAACTATTCTTGATAATGTTAGTGGGATCATCAAACCTTGCAGGTTAATTTTTCGATTTTAATTTTTTAACTTTTTTCGAGATTTTGTTTCATACATATTGATTGCATATTTGCATGTGATGTTATGTGTAGGATGACATTGCTTTTAGGTCCTCCTAGTTCAGGAAAGACCACATTATTACTTGCATTGGCAGGAAAGCTTGATCCTGCCCTTGAGGTAGAAAATGTGCTCTTTTGAATATGCATTATTTATTATCTTTGTAGACGTTCAATGTGATTGATCGAATTTTACATTGAACAATACTAGTTTTCTGGAAGGATAACGTACAATGGCCATATGATGGATGAATTCGTGCCTCAAAGAACGGCTGCCTATATTAGTCAGTATGATCTTCATATCGGAGAAATGACTGTAAGAGAAACCTTGGAATTTTCTGCTAGATGTCAGGGAGTTGGATCACGCTATGGTTAGTTGACACACATTCTTTCGGATTCTCAGTGCTGATGTACTATGTGCAACATATGTACCATGTATTTTTTTGTGGGCTGAATTACTCAATTGCTAATTTTAACACAGAAATGTTGGCTGAGCTGTCGAGAAGAGAGAAGGATGCAAATATTAAGCCTGATCCTGATCTTGATATCTTTATGAAGGTAATGATGTATGTAATTTAAAAAATGTTGTAGAAAAGAGCTATTTGCATACTGTGAAGCTAGACTCTTTGTGGACAAAACTGGTATTTACAAAGATGCTCAGTGACCACTGCAATTAATAGTGATTACTGAGACGTTCCTCCTTTTTCATTTACGTTCAAAAGAAGATGAGGAAATTAACAAATTGAATTTAGCATTTCCTCCATCACGTGTTACCGTCCAGTGTCTAACTCTATGACTGTATAATCTTCAAAACTTAAAACGAATTGCTAAATAACTGGAGGGGCCTGATGCCTAATATCTATTATGCAAATGCAGTTTAACAGAACTCTGTGATCTTACTGGTGTTTGAAGTTCTATTTAACTACTTTGTGATACATAATGATTCCCTTCTACAGTTATGGATCTGCATTTGCTTATACTATATAGCAAATGTAATACTCTATTCTTTCATTGATCATTTCTTTTTTTATTTTCCTTCAGGCTGTTGCAACAAAAGGCCAAGAGACCAATGTGGTGACTGAATATGTTTTGAAGGTATTATAATTAGAAAATAGCATTGGCAACACCTCATAGTTAGTAACAAAAAAATGGATGAATATATGCTCCTCTCACTTGCAGGTTTTAGGCCTTGATATTTGTGCAGATACTATGGTAGGAGACCAAATGATCAGGGGTATATCTGGAGGACAAAGAAAGCGTGTAACAACAGGTTAATAACTTGTAGTTCTGGTACTAAGTTATATAATGGTTTTCGTTTTGAATATATATGCGATAATAAACATAAATTCTGATCTAATTACAGGCGAGATGTTAGTTGGACCAGCTAGGGCTCTCTTTATGGATGAAATATCTACAGGCTTGGATAGTTCTACAACCTTTCAAATTGTGAAATCACTCCGGCATAGTGTCCACATTCTCCAGGGAACTGCTCTTATATCTCTCCTCCAACCAGCCCCTGAAGCATATGATTTATTTGATGATATTATTCTCCTATCTGATGGATATATTGTGTATCAAGGTCCCCGTGAAAATGTGCTTGAGTTTTTTGAGAGTATGGGTTTCAAGTGCCCAGAGAGAAAAGGCGTGGCAGACTTCTTGCAAGAAGTAAGAAATCTGTGTTCATAACCTTGTGCCACTTGTTAAAGTCGCATATATCGTGTATATAACCATGATAGTTTCTGAGTGGAAGTTTTGTAAAATATGCAGGTAACATCAAAGAAAGATCAGAAGCAGTACTGGTTACACAGAGATGAGCCTTACAAATTTATTACAGCCAAAGAATTCTATGAGGCCTATCAGTCATTTCATGTTGGACTCAGACTAAGAGATGATCTTGCAAAACCATATGAAAGAAGTAAAAGTCACCCTGCTGCTTTGACAACTGACAAGTACGGAATCAGCAAGAGGGAGCTTTTTAAAGCGCAGGTTGATAGAGAAATTTTGCTAATAAAGAGGAACTCATTTGTGTACATATTCAAAGCAGTCCAAGTGAGTTTCTCTATGCTTGCGGAAATACTTACTGTTGGGGTCTTCGTATCTTGTGATTCTCCCTAATGCTTTTTTTGATCTTCCTTTAGATTACTTCTCTAGCAGTCATCTGCATGACATTGTTCTTAAGAACTGAACTGGACCACGATACTGTAACGGATGGAACCTTATACATGGGTTCTTTCTTTTTTGGTGTGGTTCTGCTAATGTTCAATGGAATGGCTGAGCTTGCCATGACAATAGCAAAGCTTCCTGTCTTCTACAAGCAAAGAGACCTTCTCTTTTATCCGACATGGTCTTATTCTATTCCAGTGTGGATTGTTAAAATCCCAATTTCTTTTTTTGAGGCTGCAGTTTGGACATTCCTGACATACTATGTCATCGGATATGATCCTAATGTTGGAAGGTAATCATTTTAAAGAAGTTACATAATCGTTCTTTTTGAGAGACTTCTCTCATTTGTTTCTTCTGCCTGTGATGCTAAAAGTCATTTATCTAAATTGCAGATTTATTAAACAATACATATTATACTTTCTAGTCAATCAGATGGCTGGAGGATTATTTCGGCTTATGGCAGCTTTGGGCAGGAATATGATTCTTGCAATGAATTATGGGGGGTTTGCAGTACTTATCCTTTTTGCATTAGGTGGATTTGTCCTAGCAAGAGGTAGAATAATTAATTTGAATGATTAAAGTTGCTATTATTATATATTACCTGCTTATGTTGTATGATGCAACAGATGATGTTGCTAAGATGTGGATATGGGGTTACTACTCATCACCAATAATGTACGCGATGAATGCAGTTACTGTGAATGAATTTCTTGGGCATCAGTGGAGCAATGTTAGTATCAATTAAATATTTTGCATGTTTGTTGTTTTTATCATCATCTTATCTGACTTCTGAAATCGCTTTTTCATGCCGAAGTTAACTCCAAACAGTACTGAGACAATAGGTGTTGCAGTACTGAAGTCTCGAGGTTTCTTCCCATATTCATATTGGTACTGGATCGGGGCAGGGGCTTTGATTGGATTTACTTTACTATTCAACTTCCTTGTGACATTGGCACTTTCCTATCTTGACCGTCAGTATATATTCCTTTAATTTTTATAGTAATTTATTAGGTTGAAAGGCTATTTACTTACTGCTAAATTATGCAGCTTTGGGAAAACCTCAACCTCTTATTCCAGATAAAGATGATACCGATGAAGCCACAGAATTATCAACTAGAGGTAGATCTATTGAAAGTGCCAAATTTCATGTGGGATATTTAATCGTCTCATTAATATCATTATAAGCTTACTAAATATACAATGTAAAATGTTTATATGTTTATTTATAATTTTATCATCACAGAAATTAATGTCGAGGCCAGCCAGCCCAAGAAAAAGGGAATGGTTCTTCCATTTGAACCGTATTCCATTACATTTGATGATATCAGATATTCTGTTGACATGCCACAGGTATATAAAATAATTTATTTCTAGATTAGTGATTGAAGTTGGCAGAGATTTTGTAGAAACAATTTTATGAGCTTGACTAGTAACAATATGACTAATTGAAGGAAATGAAAGAGCAAGGGGTTGGCGAAGATAAGTTGTTGCTTCTGAAAGGTGTGACTGGAGCTTTCAGGCCAGGTGTTCTCACAGCACTAATGGGGGTTAGCGGTGCTGGTAAAACAACTTTGATGGACGTACTTGCTGGTCGGAAAACTGGTGGCTATATTGAGGGCAACATTACAATTTCTGGGTTTCCAAAGAAGCAAGAAACATTTGCTCGGATTTCTGGTTACTGTGAGCAAAATGATATCCACTCGCCTCATGTTACTGTGTATGAGTCATTGCTCTACTCGGCCTGGCTGCGGTTGCCAACAGAAATTGATTCTCATTCCAGAAAGGTTAGTAGATCTAAATAATTATAGTGCATTTTTTGTTTTCAAACCAGAAAGGAGAAACTCCTGTTTGAATTTTCTCTATGAAAATTATATTGATTGTCAAGTAGTAGTGAGAGGAGTGCATATGGAGGCGACCCTATGTCACTGATCATGGTGTGGCATAATAGAATTTGATAATATAAGATGCTATTTGCAGTTGTTTGTTGAAGAGGTTCTCCAACTTGTTGAACTGAACAACATAAGGAGTGCTCTAGTTGGGTTGCCAGGAGTAAATGGTTTGTCAATTGAACAACGCAAGCGGCTAACCATTGCAGTTGAGCTGGTGGCAAATCCTTCCATTATATTCATGGATGAGCCAACCTCTGGGTTAGATGCAAGAGCTGCTGCTATAGTGATGAGAACTGTGAGGAATACTGTAGACACTGGAAGGACAGTTGTTTGCACCATCCATCAACCTAGTATCGACATATTTGAAGCATTTGATGAGGTAAACATTACTTGCACTTATATTAATGGATTAGCATTATTTTTTGTTATATTCTTTTTAAATGCTAAAACTGTTACAGCTTTTTCTTCTGAAACGCGGAGGACAAGAGATTTATGTGGGACCGGTGGGTAGACATTCTTGCGAATTGATCAAATACTTTGAGGTGATATTAGAAACACAAACTACAAGCTATATATATACTTGCTTTTAATAATTTAAGTGTCTTCTAAAACGTGATTTATAATAGGACATTGATGGAATAAGTAAAATAAAAGATGGATATAATCCTGCCACTTGGATGTTGGAAGTTACTAGTCCGGCACAGGAGATGGCCTTAGGGATCGATTTCACTGAAGCATACAGAAATTCAGATCTTTACAGGTAGGTTCAGATAGTAACAGCTAAATTAATATATGCTACTGGACGCACTATTTAGGCACACATTTCTTTCTAATTTGATGAATGCATGGTTTGCTACAGGAAAAACAAGGCCCTCATTGCAGAGCTAAGTGTTCCTTCCCCTGGTGCAAAAGATCTCTATTTTCCTAGCCAGTATTCTCAGACTTTTATCAACCAATTGCTGGCTTGCTTATGGAAACAAAGATGCTCATACTGGCGAAACACAGCATATACTGCTGTGAGACTTGTCTTCGCTACTGCTGCAGGATTGTCGCTTGGATCAATGTTCTGGGATCTTGGTTCGAAGATGTAAGTTGTGGACATAAATTTCTCCTTGTCTTGAGCTTGTGTACTGTGTAGTTAGTTTTTATCTAATATCTTATAATAAAATCTATTGCAGGCATAGTAAAATTGATCTCTTCAATGCAATGGGTTCTATGTATGCTGCCTGCCTCTTTCTCGGGGTTCAAAATGCTGCATCAGCACAGCCAGTAGTGGATGTTGAACGGACGGTATATTATAGAGAAAGAGCAGCCGGAATGTATTCTGCTGTGGCATATGGCTTTGCACAGGTAATTTGTTGCCTGAACAAACAAACTAAGCAGACGTATCCTGTTTATATATTATTCATTTTTCAGTGTTTGTTCTCATATTGCAGGTTTTGGTAGAAATACCTTATGTCCTTACCCAAACTCTACTATATTGTCTCATAGTCTATTCAATGATTGGTTTTGAGTGGACAGTTGTTAAATTTAGTTGGTATTTGTTCTTTACATTCTTCACCTTGTTATACTTTGTCTACTTCGGCATGATGACCGTGGCCGTGACTCCTAATGCCGACATTGCTGCTGTTATTGCTGCGGCATTCTATGCATTGTGGAATCTCTTTTCGGGATTTATCATGCCACGACCTGTAAGTTTTACAACCAACCCATCTCCCTTCAAGAAGTAGATAACAAGTGCATTATAAATTCATTTACTTTGTATGTGCTAATGACACAGGCAATGCCTGATTGGTGGAAGTGGGTTTCTTGGGTTTGTCCTGTTGCTTGGACTCTTTATGGTTTAATTGCATCACAATTCGGAGACATTGATGACAAGACCTTTGATGATGCGCAACAAACTGTCAAAGAATTCATAGACGACTATTTCGGATTTAAACATGATCATGTTGGCCTAGCTGCATTTGCCGTTGTTGCTGTTGCAGTTCTTTTTGCATTTATCTTCGCTTATTGTATTAAATCGTTCAACTTCCAAAAGCGGTAACATCTCTTTCTTGTGCTTTTACTCTGCATCTGTAAATGTTGAAATGGGGCAGTTGAGATGGATTTGTATCCTTCAAAAACTCAAATATTTGTTAATGTAAGCTTTACGAGACTCATCATATTCATTTTATAATTTTAAGCCGGATAAACTGTGTATTTGGTCTTTTTTTAAGCTATTGATGCCTATATGGCTCTCTACTTATCTAGTTCTTCTAACATCTTTCTGTGTGTGGAATGTAATGTGCCTAATATAACTTAAAACGATTGTAAATCTGTAATTGTAGTAGTACAATCAATCTCTTCAGTGCAACTGGTTTTGCGTATGCTGCTTTCATTTTTTCCGGGTTAAATTTATCAGCTGTGCTCAGCAGGTAGTAACAGACGGCATTTCATTGATGAAGATCACCCAGAATGTACACAGTAGTGTATTTGTGTTTGTAGAGTTTGTTTCTGTAGCTAATAATAGAGCTGGAGCCGCTGAGCATATGCTCAATCTAGAAAAGAGAGTGTTTCGAATACTATTCTAATTACAATAAGGCTTAATAACCATTTAAATCTTAAATTTTGCATCAATATACTCAATAGCCTCGTGGTTCAAAATTGTTTCTTTTTGTCTCTGAAGTACTGAAAATTTATTTTTTTACCCTTGAACCGGGAAAAGAAAACGGTATAAATTGGCCGGTTGAAGGGTAAAAAAATACGTGTCGGTACTTCAAATGCAAAAGTGTATGATTTCGAACTACATAGACTGTAGGTATATTGATGCAAAGCTTAAAATTTAAAAGGTAATTAAGCTTTACAACAATATAACTTTGATAATGTTTTGTACACTTATATGATCTAAATGTCAACTTCGAACAAACTTCATCACTTTTTCTGCTCAATAATGTTAGAAGAAAATATATTATCGATGTTAAGTAACTAGTCCATAAGTAGTGCTATATAATTAAAAAGAAATTAAAAGAAATTTCATATACACATTTGGAAACGGAAGGAGTAGTGGTTTTAATTATTGGCATAAAATGTCTAAAGAAGCGGGCTTATAATTTAGGGCAAAAGTTTAAAACAGTGTATCAACATCTTATCTAGAAAACAGTACGAATGCCAATGGCTGGTAATGAGAGACATCTAATTATTCTGGATACGATTGTCGACTAAGAAAAACAAGCCATTCACGTTAAGTTGCATTTTCTGGAAATTATGACAGTATTTCTAGAAGCATGCACAAGACTTTCTACAATTTATCGCACATTATGTATGAACGTAATTACAGTTAAGAGACACTACAAGAAAAACGCTCATTTCCTGTAGGGAGAAAGGTATCGTGGCTGTGAGATTTAAATTAGTAAATATTCGTTAATCTTGGCATGACGGAATCAGGCCAAGACTAACAGATATTTTAACAAAAGTTTCAATCAAATAGTTGTAGCTAGGCTGAAATATTAACGAGAAATTAGAAAAATGGATGGGAGTAATTTATACAATTTAAGCAACAGTATAAGAAACAGCAGAAGTAGAAGGGAAGGAGTACTGGGGAGTTTAAGAGGAAATTCATCAGCATGGAGAAGCAGTGGAAGAGATGTATTTTCGAAATCAGATCGAGTTGAAGATGATGAAGAAGCACTGAAATGGGCTTCTTTAGAGAAGCTGCCAACTTTTGACAGAATACGAAAAGGCCTGCTTTATGGATCACAAGGTGCCGGAGCTAGTGAAGTTGATATTTTTGATCTTGGGTTCAAGGAGAGAAAGAAAATCTTGGACAAGCTTCTCAATGTTGCTGAAGAAGATAATGAGAAGTTGCTGATAAGCTTCAGAGACAGGATTGATAGGTATACAAATTATATATTACTTGACCGTTAACATTTGAAATAGAGAGTCGTATTTTAACGTGTTCAACAAATTCTACAACTTTTTTTAACATTTTTTTAATAAAAATTCAAATGCGTAAAGCCGAACTCTCTATTTCAAACATTAACATTGTGTTGGGACGGAAGAAGTATTAAGTTTTGTCAGTTGTTGCAGAATTTGATAAATTTTTTCATGTCCAGTGGTAGTTCATGAAGTGAAAAAGGCTTATATGTTATAGTCGGTTTAAACAAATAATTTATAAGCCCAGTTATTACAAGAAAAATATTATTTTTGATTAGTTTACTGAAAACTTGAAAATGAATATATTTGCAGAGTTGGAATTGATTTACCCCAGATCGAAGTCAAATTTGAGCATTTGAAGGTAGAGACAGAAGCTCACGTTGGAAATAGAGCTTTGCCTTCTTTGTTAAACTTCAACCTAGCTATGGGCGAGGTACTAATCTTACTTCTATCTCAATTATTTCATAGTAATTTTGGTAATAGATTATTAGATCGGATCCCGTATTTAATATTTACTTGCTTTAGTATTTTAAACATTTCATTTTTATTTAAAAACATAAAATTGTAATAAAAAATTACGGAATAATACTTTATATATATTTTAAAATGTCCGAAATGTAAATAAATGAGAGAGACGGAGGGAGTGTTATTTATTATTTTAATATAAGTAATGAAATATTAAAAATTAACTAATATAGAATAATTGTCTTGTTTTGAAAATTTTAACTTGAATAATCAAATAGTATAATTAATAAGTTTATAAATAATAATATAAATACTTGTTGTTGGCGATTCAAATAAAAGAGTATTTTTATTTTCATAAATATAAATAATAATATAAATATTTGTTATTGCCGGATTTGAATATCACATAGTGTATAAATAATAATATGTAAATAATAATATAAATATTGGTTGTTGGGATTCGAAACTTACATAATGTATTCTTTTAATAATATAAATGCTTGTTGTTGGCGTACAAATAAGAGTTTTATAAATTATTGTTAAACTTTTTATTAAATAAATAATTAAATATTTATTTTCGAAAAGATATTAAAAATTTAGTGAAAACGTACATTAAACAAATAAATTGATAAAGTATATTTAATTTAATTTACTTATTCCGTTCAAAATACTTTTTTAGTTTTGATTTTTTTAGACTAAACTTTGATTGATTGTATATTAAAAAATTACTCTTCTTTTCTAATTTTAAGAAATTAAAAATTAAAAATTTTGTGAAAATTATATTTATTTTAATAATATATATTAAAATTTTTTGATTATATAATAGTAGCCTATAAATCATACGAGTTTCTTTTAAATTTTAAAATTAATCTTTAAATATCTTTTAGTAGTAATTTAACATATGTTTTAATCGTGTTAATGAGCTTCATCCATGGAATTATGTTATAAATAATTTACATGGATTAAAATTATGTATTTATGTAGTAAATATTATTAGTGAATATAATAGAGGTTTAATTATTGACATGTAACATTTATAATTAATAACATAAACCTTCGATGTAAATATTGATATCAATAATATAAATGTTAAATTTAAAATTATATTTAAATATATTTAGATGTAGAATATTTCTTAGCATAAGATCTAACGGGTTTTAATGTACCTCTCAATTTTTATATATTTGAAAAGTTAATTGTTGACGGAGGAATTTGGTAACAACAAAATTTGAGGTATGTCGCTGGAATCAAGATCTATGACGGTGGTTCTTCGCCAGAAAATTGAACGGAGTATGGTGATTGTGATGAATTGGGGGCTGAGATTGTAAGGGTTTTTGGTTGTAGCATATAGGGCTCTCGCTTCCAATCCCCTTACAATGTGCCTATGTATCCCTATTTATAGGGAATCAAGCCCACGTAGTTCTTGGGGCCCAAGAAACCTAAAATGGGCTTAGGCTTCCAAGCCCAGCAGGGAACCTTCCGGAACCCTTCTCCAGCTAGCTTTAGGAATGTCTAACTATGAGGCCCAACCGCAAAGGCCCAAGGCTTGTCCGTAACCGCAGGACTTCACGGATGACGCATCTCCCTGTCCAAGGATAACGCTCCGCTACCAGCTATCTCCTTTGATTACGTATGTAGGTATAGCCACGGTTCACTCCAAATGCCAGACGCATTCCTGTCCCCCGAATGAGGAGCCCCCACCAGGACAGGTGATCCCAAGCTTTTGGGTGCAAAGTGCAGGATGACTCCAAAGTTCTCCAACGAGGACACCCGATGATTACAAGAACAGAGCTCTCAAAGCACACACCAAGATTTTACCCCACATCCCCAATGAGGACACCCGTTGAATACAGGAGGAGGTCTTCGGCATCAGGCAAACCCCTGGAGGCCTTCAAGCTCACGAACATCCCCCTCTGTGATCCGTTCACAGAGGGAATTCTTCAAAGAGTACCTACAAAAAATACGTTAGTAAAAACATCTTCTATCTTCTTCCTGAAACC
>PHNY01092668.1:720-11012 GCA_003724115.2 Anethum foeniculum
GGTTGGTTTTTAATCTCGTTTTGTTACCTTGTTTTATCTTGAATGCAATTCTAACGAACCCCTGCCAGCCCCTGCCAGCTACCCTAATATAATATATACCTCGATTTTGTTTTACAATGAGTGTTTATTTGTACGCCGGTGAGTCCCTCTCACGGCACAATCCCCACGTCACTTCCTTTTGTAGGGTGGTTTTCAAGCATCTAAAGAGTCATAATTAATTCCATATAATACAAACCTAATCCTAAGTTGAGATAAAGTTGGGTACGTTGACACAACAGACCTCGTAATAAACTTATTACTACTACTCCTTCCATCTCTCATATTATGTGTATTGTATTGACTAGTCAATGGTCAAATTGTTTAAATTTTGACCGCATATTTTCATTAATATATAATTAAATAACTTTTAAAACTTATATCCTTAGAAAATATATATAATCCTCTTTAAATTGTATTTTTCATATTTTTATAATAATACATAAATTTATTTTAATTATTGGTTAAAGTTGAGTCAATTTAACTACTCCCTCTGTTTGGATATAATAGTCACTTGACTTTTCTGCACATACTTTTAAGAGGTTTGACTACATAGTAAAAATTATTTTTTCTAGAATTTTCTTTTTTTGAATAAAAGTAATAAATTAAAACTTTTAATCACAAAAAAAATATTTAAAAAATAATAATTTTTACTATGTGGTCAAATCTCTTAAAACTACGTGTAGAAAAGTCAAGCGACTATTATTTCCAAATAGAGGAAGTACTTAATAGTCAAAATAGGACACGTAATATGAGATGGAGGGAATATGATTTTAAATGGAAGTACGAGAACTCATTTGGTAGGCCAGTTTATCACGGAATCTTGTTTTGAAACGCTGAGCAAGACATATGTCATTCATCTATTTATAGTGTGTACCAAGGCAGGCAAAAAAATGGTAGAAGACAACAGTTTGGAGGTAACATGTTTGGAACTATATAGAATGGTATCAGCACTATAATACAGATTCGCGTTTACTTAATGCATGTGAACACACATGGGATGTCCATTTAACTTGCAACTTTATCCTTTATTGCCATGTCCCCGTCTCTCTGTATTTTGCTTCCACATTGCTAAACTTGTTCTCCTGTACCATTTTGGGCCTGTTTGGCAATATGTTAAGTCAATTTATTGAGTTATAAGCACGTAAGTACTTATCGACGAGTGTTTATTAGCCTAACTTATAAGTCGAATTTAAAATTTATAAGATGATAAATTAGATGTTGGTAATGACGTACATTTTCTCAACATATTTTGATTTTTCGCTTTTTTATTAACTTTAGTATATAATATGTGTTTTAAAATATTAATCTAATTTATAATCCACGAACTAAGATAATCATATTTAAAAAATTATTTATTTTAGTTCATATAAGTAAAAAAAAAAATCTGAAAATATACCAAACACTTATATAACTTATAAGCATTAATCTACTTACCACTTATAAGTCACTTGTTCATTTTAAGTCATAAATTACTTATTTTAATATTTCTCAAACGGGCACTTTATATACCTCTATGAAATTGTTAGTATATAAGGAGTAAACTAATGAATGGTGACGGTATTTTATAACAATTTTAAATAAAAGTAACATCTTATTTTTAAAATAGTGGTTAATATTTTTATTTTAATTTTTAAAATAAGGTTAGTGCTATTCTGAGAATACGAAAATATGGTCATTATTTTAAAAATATATGTAAAGTATGACAAGCACTGTATCATTTACTATGTAATCTAATTTAATATATACCTGAATTTTGTTTTAAATATAAAATTTAACTTTTCCGTGTAAATCCAAGTCTCATTTATTATGTATCATAATTATTTTTTGACCATTATATATCGTGAAAGATATATTAGGCTAGGGGTTACTCCAATAAAAATTCTCATATAATAAAATTAGAAATTAAAATATTTATTTTTAAAATCGTGTCGAAATATATCACATGCAAATTGATCCTTTCGAGATGAAGAAAAATACAGTGAAGCCGGATTTTTAAAAAAAATTACTGATTGACGGGAAAAATCAAATAAAAAACAGAGGGAAAAACTAGGAAGCTGTTTGAGGGTATGTCTTAATTTGTGCCGGGGTAAAGGGGATCATTAGATTAGATGGAACTACTCCCTCCGTCCCAATATACATGTCCCTTTTAGAAAGAAAACGCATATTAAGAAAATGATTAGTTTTAACTAAATATTCTCATTTAATGTATTGAAAAATGAGAATATAGTATAGTTTTGGAAAGTCAAATATTGAAAAGTGAGAATATGATATAGTTTTAGAAAGTCAAATATTGAAAAAATAATAACTTTGAAAAGTTATCATTAAATTTTGTATTGAAAGAAGAAAGGGACAAGTAATTTGAGACAAATTTGGGAAGGAGGGAGTATTTTTCTAGTTTTCATTTTAATTATGTTTTGTATTTGATTAAAATTAAAAATCTGTTATGATGTATATACATATACATGTATAAGTTATGTGTGTGTTTTGAATATTATATATGTGCATTACGTTGCCCGTCTTTCCACGATCCTCCCCAAGCTTCTCTTTTTTTAAAACAATCCTCCTTAAGTTCATCAAGAGAAAGATTTGATCCTTTAAATATTAATAAGATATTGAAATATGCATGCATGGTAGGGAGCTGGCTGCACGTGAACTATGTACTCGTTTACCAGAGGGGAATACTTCAAATAAGTATAATTATGTTATATACGTTTCCCTAAAAAGTTTTTCACATTTATAATTATATTTGTTAATTAAATTATAATTTTGGTTATTACTTAGACCCCATTTGTTAAACCTGAACCAGTAAAATTTATGGACAACATAAACGAACGGTTATTCTGAACATCTGAATGATTCATGCTGTTTCTTAATTTTTTTTAAAGAATTATCCGGATGATAGTAATTTACTATTATATCCTGCTGAATGATTAATATTGTTTGACAAAAAATATCTATTTACCATCGGAATGATGTCAAACGAATGTTTTTTCAATATCGTTATGAAAAATAATAAATAAACTTAAGAATGTTAATACAATTTAAAAATTATTCAATCTTAAACACAACGATATAATTTCCAAGAACTTCCTTAAAGTTTCAGCGCAATTGATCACGAAGATCATTCATATATTGTGTGGCTTGAAATCCCCAATGTGTATCATTTATTGGTCATTCCAGATCTTCTTCATCTCCTTCTCCATCACTATCAAACAAGGAATTTTGATCACATCGATCAAATAATTCATCTTCTAATTTTTTCTTTCTTATAAAATATGAACTGCAACACAAGCTATCACAATATCTCGCTACGTAGAGAATGAGTATGGAGCCATCTGTTTGAGGATTGGAAATCTTGCTTTTAACACCCCATAAGCACGCTCGATAATATTTTTTAATTTTGCATGTGCATTGTTAAATTTTTCCTCCTTACTTAAAGCACGCTGATGATGAAAGTCTGTTAACCAATATCTTGTATTACGAAATGGGGTTAAATAACCACGAGTATTTGTATATGCCGCATCACAAAGATAATATTTATCTGCAATATGAAGTATATTAGTTACATATTATACAATGTACTTAAAATATTTCAAGTTGACCTAATTAAAGATACAAATTACATACTTGGCGGAGGAACCAGAAACCCGGAATAAGGATCAAGCGCAACATCTGTTAATATTCTGGGATCATGTGCTACTCCCTCCCATCCAGCCCAAACAAATGTGATTATCATATTAAAATCACAGACACCTAAAACAATCTGATAGCAATCACCTCTTCCTCGGCCTCTATATCGAGCTTGTTGGTCAACTGGAATGATTGCATGAACAAGTGTACCATCAAGTGCTCCAATTGCCCCCTTATAACAAAGAAATATAGATGTTAGACGTGTCACTAAAAAATAATAAAGAAGTAAACATTTAATTATTAAAAAAATGCACTAGAGAAACTTTAAAAAAAATCAATACTTACTGGAAATATTTTAAGCAGCTCTCTTTGTCTCCTTGAAACATTTGAATTTAATGTGGGCACTATAATTTCTTTGACAAACTCCATCATTCCATTCAAAACCTCGTAAAAATATTTATATGATGTTTGTGTAGAGTGCTGAAATCTATTTTTAACCTTTGTAAAGCAATCATTATGACTTATAACATGCAAATTATTATAATACTTGTGTTATGATTATTAATCTTTAACTAATTGTTATGATTATAATACTTGTGTTATGATTGTTCTTAGCAATTTATGAATATTTGTTATCTATAATTGAACTTTAATTTATGCTTCTTAATGCAAGAGTTCAGATATTTATGAGTGTTTATTAAATTTTAAAGCATCAAAATGTGTTGTATAAGCTAATAGTACTCAAGTTATACGCTATAGGTAATAGCAACCCGGTAAGTGCTGGCTAATTAATGTATTGGTAGCAACTCGATTTGCAGGCAATTGTAGAAAAAGGTTATGATGAAAATCTCCAGGATGGAGAGTCTAGCTTAATCCAACAACACAAACAATACCTCTCTGGCCACCAAATGCGAGCTTGTGGCTACCTAAACTATTAAGATCTGATCAAGTTATCTAGGAAAAAAAAAAGATGCTCTCTAGGTGGTTTTGTTAGAGAAAAGAAGTATGCAACTAATAATCTTTTATTCACTTCAAGATTGCTAATGAATCACCGAACCTTATATCTCTATTAGTTTTATTTTTCCTATTTGTTATCCTCATTTGTTCCCACAAAAATTATCATTATCAAACCTCCAACACTTCTAGCAAATATGACTACTAGCATGGCAATCTATCATTAATTATAAAAACTATGACAAAAAGCAATTAATATACAAAATCAATTGAAACAACGATATATTGAAACAGCAATATAACTCACTCTAACCAAAAAAATAAAAGAAAAAGAAATAGAATCCCAAGTGAAGGCAGTTAATATCATGTCCGAAATAAAAAAAAAAAACAAACAGAAACCCAAAATTGCAGCACAAATGACATGCAATGAAAACTATTTCGATAACCCAAAATCAAAAAAAAAAAGTACCTGTTGTTAATTGAAAGAGATAGTAGAGATGGAGAAGTAACAAATGAATATATAGGAGCAAATGGATTTATATGGAAGACAACGGAGATCTAGACTAACGATAACCAAAATAGGACGGAAGCTGCGGATGGATATACAGGAGGGATCGATGGATATATGTGGAAATAGATTATAGGAACGATTCAGGAATTTTGATACGACTCGTCCAGCTAATTTTAAGTGTCGTTCAGATTTTTTTGACTGGTCCGGCCCAAGAAAAGAGTTACTCAAATGATCTGAATGATGGACCGATTCAGTAAAAGCCTATTCAAAATTCATTCTGCCGTTAACAAATGGGCCCTTAGTGTAAATATCAGTGCACATTTTGAAATCTATGAGTTCATTTACTGTAACTAAAATAATTAACATGTAAACTTTTTATCAGTGTATAACACAAAATAAAAAGCTATAAAGGAGGAAGAGAGAAATTCTTTTACTCTACGTCCAATATAGGGCCAATGGATAAGTGTAAATGTTAGAGCGTTGAATTTAAAAGTTTGTGTTAGTTATTAAAGTACAGTAAATACTAGTACCGTAGTTGTCCATATTTCAACTAATTTTAAAGAGATTGATCAAAATTTTGAATTCTTAAAAAAAGTTACCTGACTTCTATTTCTGCCTTAAAAGAGTACATCTAGTCAAGTTAACTACTAATTATATAAGAGTAAATGATACTTCATCCGTCCCGATAGATTATTAATATTTGAAACAAAGAAACATATAGATCAACACGCATTTTAAGACGTATATAAAGTAAAATTTTAATTTTTTTGACTAAAAATTAAATGTTTAAATTTTTATTCAAAAATTAAAATTTTCAATGAATTTTAGAACTATACTTTATATATACCTCAAAATGCGTATCGATACTTCTATTTTAAATGTTAACAACTTACTGGAACGGAGGAAGTAAACTTTACATTGATTTTTAAAATAGTGGTCAAATATTAAAAATTTTAAAAAGTGAATCTTTTTTTTTTAAATCAGTATAAAGTACATACATAGTGGACAACACAATGTTATCTACTCTTATGTATATTAAATACTAAATTATAATAAGCAAAACATGGTATAATTGTTTGTAGTTTGGTTCAAACATAGAAAAAATAGCGACTGTTAGATCTTTAGTAAATAAATCATAGCCATTAGATCAATGCTAAAAATATTCTCTATTTATGTTATTCTACCAAAGACCAAGAGGTTAGATTCCTCACAACACCAATATAAAAATTCTTCTTTATTTATGCTATTTTACCAAAGATCAAGGTTCGATTACGCACAACAATATTAAAAATATTATTTAGGCTATGCAATCAAAAATACAAGTTCGAATACTTTCATCAGCGATATTAGAATTTAGAATTTATAATTTTAGTTCTAAAAAATATATGCAATTAAATAAATAACTATTAATATCTATAATATTATATTATTAAGATTATAATATTTTAAAGATACAATTTTAACAAATATAAATTATTGATATCAATTTTATTATAAAAATAATTAAGATGATTAAAATACATATCAAATTAAAATTGCTGTTACTATTTAAAAATAATTATATAAAAAATATAATGGTACCTAAGAAAATTATTATATATATTAAAATAACATGTGCATTGTACGGGTTCTTAGCTATCATCCTTGGTGTAACCGTTAAATCTATATCAAATAAATTAGAGCCCGTTAGTTCTGTACTAAAAAATATTCTCCTCTTATACTATTTTACCAAAATCTAATGTTCGAATCCTCCTAACAATAACATTCAAAATATTAGTTACTTAAAATATTCTACCAAAAGACCAAGAATCAGATTCTCCTGAGTTAGAATTCACATTATCAATAGTTTATAAAAGTACATGCAATTAATTAAATAGCTATAAATACTATTATTAATATAAAATTCAAGTATACTTTCAAAGAAGCAATAAATGTTTACAACTAATTTTAACCGGTGACTGTGATGGACTTTTATCTCACATATTATATTGCATTATTCTCTTATTAATACAATAAATTTTGAATTTTATTTGACAAAATAAAACAAATTACAAATCCTCATTTTTTATTATAAATAAGCTATTGCAGCATTACTACACTTCTTGTAATAAATAAATAAAATAGATTGGTAGTTATGATTCTTCATAACCATCTTTTTCCAAAATTATTTCTTCTGCAAAAATAAACATTTTATATGACATTGAGGTGTTGAAAAAAAATGATTAAGATAATTTATACATAAATACAGCTCACAATTAACAAAAATGAGATGTAACAAACTATGACTGCATCTTCATAATTTATACTATATAAATGTCAATGTATATATTAAAAATTAAAAAACAAGACTAAGCTCATCGTGCTTCACACGGGTTATAAACTAGTAAAATAATAATTAAATATGAAAATTTTGCGAAATTGATGAAAATCACACTTTTAAAATACGAAAACAAAAGGTGACAAATTTTTGAAAATTTGAAAATTAAAGTATGATCTTACGTGTTCTATTTACTCATTGTTACCTCTTGTTAACATAAAACTTTCATATAAAATAATCTTACCAGCATATGCATGTCGTTTTGTATACGGCAATTGTTTTTACCTCCGTCTGTTTTACTCAAACTGGTCTCCACAATTTTTACTGATTAAATTTACTATTTTGAAATTTAAATTACCCACATTAAATATAACATAAGAATATTAAAAAATGATTATGGAAAGTATAATTAATTTATTAATACATTTTAATAATAAATTTGAGAGTAAAATTATTTATATGGGGTACGTGCACTTTATGTGTACGACTTGGTATACTACACTTCAAAATCTAGCACTAACACTTGTTATGTTTCAAATTACTTAAAAAGTGTGGTCCTCTGTGGGTTTCCTCTATCTCCAGATACGGAAGCAGGGGAGGGCCTGAGTGTGCCATGAACCCTCCTAGATTTCGAAGAAGTATTAAAAGTTCTCTTATCTGACAGCAATGCTATGTAGAAAAAATGGTTATGAACCATGTTTTCCTTGATCAGTTCAAAGGTAAACTTGTCTTTTCATATCAACATTATCTCAATACCAACAGGTCTTGATCAGGCTCAATTAATTATAGTCGTACATAAGATCGAGCAAATCTTCTTCCACAACCAGGTTTTTAGCCATTCTGGAGTGTGTAAAAAAAGGACAACGAAATTAGGGTTTGGAAATTAAGATGGACAAGAAATAGGGTTAAACACCTTTGTGTACACGTTACAAACCGTCAAAATATGAAAACAGCAAGCTTATTCCTGAATAAATTAACGGAATTAGAGAAAATTCATGGTGGGTCACACTATTTAAGAAATCTTACCATTAGTATGAAAAGTGTTAGATTTTATAGTGTAGGACATAAAGTATACGTACACATAGTGTATTTTACTCTAAATTTATATGTATGATAGTCCATTTACTACAAAGCCCAATACATAGTCTATAAAGGCCCATTACCTTGTTGGGCCCGGAGCCCACCACTCCATAAATTCCAAGTGGCGGTGGATCCCAGCATGTCTTGTCACTCCAGAATATTCCAACAATCATTAGTTTGTGAGTACGAGGAATATGTCATGACTGTGACGTGACTACACCAACCCAAAGTCCCCACACGCAAAAGCACTCCATACACACGTCAACCTTAGAAAGGCATACACCAACCACTGTGAGCACCTGGGGATGTGGTGTCAATCCAAGACGTCCACGTGCCCAGGATCTAGAAGGTTCTAACGGCTAGGATAGCAGGTATTGACCCAAGAGCCCTAATTGAGGGCCTATAAAAGGTCCCCAAAAAGGTGATTTTGGGGTTACATTCTCTTTACTATTACGCAACACTACTTTAAATAATTCCTTTTCTACCCTTCTTCTCCAAAGCCCACTCTTACTCTCACGCCGGAGTTGCAGCTGGGTCCAAACCCCCCTCCGGTTCTATTTTGCAGAAGCCCATTTCCAAGTCACTTAGCCTACTCTTGCAATCCGAAGCCCAAGAGAGTCATGATCCAGGCGGAGGAGTCTGGAGACTAGATTGGAGGTATCATTGGCGCTAGAAGGAAGGGCCGAACCTTCGATTTGGTGGTGTTGCCGCATTACGAAAGCTTTACTCCGACCAGGAAGATAAGCTAAGAAAGTTTAGTAAGAACCCCTTATATATTATTTTCAGATCTACATTTTCGTTTACAAAGCTTTTTGTTATCCCGTAAAATACTTTTGTACTGTGAAAAGATTTATGACCTCTGTAGCTAGAATGGGAAAAAGACCCTCATCTAGCAGTACCACCCAACCAGCTCCGATCCCAGAGCGTGATCCATCCATCGAAGCATGAGACGCCGAATTACCCCTGCTTCAATCATTATTAGTGCTTCAGCCGAATGACCAAAGAATTGTCATAGAGAAAAACGCGCATAAGCACACCACTCCCCCGTAAAGTCTCTGGGAAGACATGAACCAGAAACAGATCCAAGCAGCGATGGATCTCTGGAAAAAGAAAAATTGACCTGATCCTGAGCTTGAGCAACCAGATAATCACCTGATAACTCTGGTGATTCTCGAGTTTCGGTCTTTGACAGGTTCAAAAAGAACCTCAAGAGGCCTTCTGAAAATGCACGGGTCCTATTGAAAAGAAAGCTCTCTGGGAAAAGATTCAAAAGGAAGAGGAAGCGAAAGCCAAGGCAACGATTGAGAAACGAATTCAGGAAGAGGAAAAGAAACTGGAGAAAAAGAGCAAACATGTCACTCTGAATTCGACTGACTCCGAACTTGAGAAAGAATCCAAGCAAGAGCAGTTGGCCCGAGCATTGAGAGACCTAAAAAGAAAAGTTAAAGGAGATATTGAGATCGGGGCAGCTACTACCCCTTTCCCACGAAGTCTCGAGTCTATTCCCTGGGAAGAGGGGTTGAAGCACTTTAACTTTGACTCCTTCGATGGACTCGGAGACCCCGAAGAACATCTAAACTACTTTGAGCAGATCTCCAACATCTAACACTATAACGACCTGACCCGGTGTCGTTTTTTCGCCTCTTGTAAAGCATAAATGTAATGTACTATGTAATAGAAGGATAATAACTCAACTTAGGATAAGAATCAGGAACATAATATTAACTATGAAGCACAGGAATCCAGAAGATCAATTACAGG
>PHNY01092697.1:10502-25766 GCA_003724115.2 Anethum foeniculum
ACCTTAAAAATGAGGCATGTGATGGATGTCCTAGTGTTTTAAGTCACCACTAAAATATTGTTGGAACACATATTTACTCAAAGTACTTCAAATATTAGTTTAGGACAACACTTTATGGCACCGTTCAACTTGCTCTGAGATAACAAATTAACAAATATAACCATTCTGTATATCCCAATTTACATCAAATACTTCATTGGTAGTTGGTATCTCAGGTACTTGGGTATGAAGTATTTCATGTACATTCATTGGATATTCCACACAGTTGGGTATCCAAAAACTAAAGTTAACCAAATTTCAAAAATTAATTATTATTGTTAATTAAATATAAAAAATAGGTTAAAATTATACTTCACACTCAGTTTTCCATTTTGGTTTTGGTCTCATTTTATTCTTGATCTTTTTTTTTTTTTTTCTCGTGCAGTTTTCCATTTTGGTTTTGGTCTCATTTTATTCTTGATCTTATTGTTTTTTTTTTTTTATCGTGCTTTTGTAAATATAATCCATGACCTAGGCTCACAGGACGCAGAATTCTTTTTCTTCATGATTTCGACTCATTGATTCAGAATATCTTTTTCAGTTTGATGGTCCATAAAAAAAAAAAAAATGAATATTTTCTTTCTGCTGATATGTTTCAAATGATATGCGATAATATATCACAAATTAACTCTCAATATTTATATATTTGATGATCAAATTGATCAAGTTTCATCAAAAACTAAACATAATACTTTCACAAATTTAAAAAATTAAAGTATTGAAATAGGTTCGATAACCTTTTCAATGTCTTATATAATAAACATATTTTGCATCAGAATTAGATGAAATTCATCATAAAAAGTCAGGGGTGAAAAATTTTATAACCCTGCTCCCCCAAAGTTTGGAGATTGCGTCTGCCGTACTACATATCCAATTAATTCCCTGTTATGATCTGAAATATGTGTATGTCCAATCTCACCTGATTAAACTCATCCCATTCAAGCATTCTACTAAAAAAAAAAAAGAAAAAGAAAAGAATATCATGTTCAAACACATGCAAGCAGATATATTCAGATAATTATAATAAAAAGAATATAATTATATGTGGAGTGCTACATATGATCGTGGCATTCTCTGTTCCAGTTTTATGCCAGATACATGGATTGAATACTATTGCTTCTCCCTTAAGCGAGAACCAACTTTCAAAATGGACTTCAATGGTTTTACATCCTCGTTGTCCATTCCATATATCTTTCTGTTTCTCTTTTTATTTGTAATTATTTCTTCCACATTTTCATTGATGCTCACACTCTTCTTTATTCTTCTTGCTGGCCCTGCATTTGGAGGTACATATGCCATTGTCTTGCCAACCATCTTTCTACTATCTTCTATTGTGTTCAAAGGAACAACACCCTCATCTTCTTCGACTCGTGGCAGCTGTCTTGCTTCTGCCTGCCCATGCTCACCCCGGAAATTACGGAACCAAATCCAGAACGCAGAGTTCGATATGCACACAGAACAAAACGACTCTAATGATTTAAGTTTTTGCATGATAAAGGCTGCGAAATTGCAGCAAACAATGAACCCAAAGATTGCAAGAGTTATAGTTTTGAGTACAAATGTAGAAGAACTTTTCTTGATAAAGTTCATCAGGCTGTGAAATGGAGTGGATGGCATTTGCTTTGTAATTTATGCTTCGGGATACGAAGAGGGATAAAAACTCAATTTTTCACACGTAATTAGAATAAATGAAAGGCAAGCTTTATGTTGTGGGGTGAAAAGCGATGAATGTGGTATAAAACGTTGGTAAAGTATAAACTACAAAGGTTGAATTGTTTCTGAGATATTCCTACCTTCTTATTTGCTTCAACATATCTATCACCTGTTGTACAAGTAAATTCATATGAAATGTAATACTTCACCCACACACACACAACATAATTAATAATTATTCATACCAAATTAAAAATTGATCTTTTCTCAATTAGGAGATGCCATAATGAAATGAAGATAGATCAGTAGGTTTAAATTAGAATAGTTTTCATTCAAGATTTAATACCACTTTTTGGTAACTGTAAAAATTACAGCCACGAATGTCGCGTCAAAATCAAAATTGATACATGTAACAATTAAGAACGCAAACAAACTTAAATTACTGAATTCACCTAGATCACCTTTTATTGCTCAAGTAATAGATGGTGCATGATGGACGGCCTCACAAATTCAATGTCACAATTGTCAACAAGGATTCTAATCTGTTCTGATTACTGAAGTTCAGTAGAGCATAAATCCCATCACCACCGGGAGCGTACCTATTATGCCTTGATCCGTCCACACAGTCGCCAGTAAGAATTCGGGTGAAAAAACGATTTCTCAAAAACCCATATGTCGCGAACAAGTACCTAGCAGAAAGGAAAAAATTAAAAATATTTCACTACAATTATTGTCAGAGCAAAAAAGGTCAATTGAGTGATTTGACACACTAAACAGAATAGCACATCAAACAAGTTTTACCTGTAGACCTGTACACAAAAAAATCTAAATGAAGTCTTACTTCAATATTATTTGGAGGTTTGTTTTCGTTAAGTAATAATTGTATTAACCCAAGAAAGAAAAACCCAGTGCTAGGCATAATAGGGGAAAAAGAGTGAAACAAGCTCCAACTCTACTTGTGCAATTACTTTAGCACTAAAACTAGCTCTGTTGCAAAGAAAAGCTAAAACCTAAAACTAATCAGTTGAATAAATTTAGCAGTATTACTTAACACTAATAGGGAAAGCCAATCAAAAAACGGATCCTTCCCAGCTGCTTTCTTGAAAGAATTACTTGTATCTAGAAAAGTCTACTACTTAAGTAACGGTATCTTCTCGTAAAGTTTAGCAGAGTCCTTTACATCTAACTACTCCACTGCTGTTGCTCAATTTATTAGGAGGTCTTGCCCTCTGTTGTCTTAGCTAAATGAAGTGTTTTCATCTCTTGCTAATACTTAAATTAATTCTATACTTACTGCTCCTTCGTAGGACTGATTCCATGGAAGAGTACAGCTGTCGACACAGAAAAGACATACCAGCTTTAAGAAATCCTGATAGGAAAACTTTTAGAGATTGGATTCTTTGACATGGATGGTATGTCTACTTTGGTAAACTATGCAAATGGTGTAAAGGAAAGGTCGATGAAGCTTTAAATACAGAAACAGAAGTTACGCTAATCAAGGTCTTAACCACTACAAGTTTTCTTTCAAGTTCCAAATCATCAGGAGATATCGAATTCCCATAACAGATCCACTATCGTTTCTTATTTGATGAGTATGGCGTTAACTATAGCGAGTTCAAGTCCTGGAGGGGAGTAAGTGTGAGGTTGAACAGGGAAAGAATGTAACTCCTAAAGTTTACATCTACGAAGTTCCAAGTTGAAGAAGACGATGTCGAAGTACCTCCTAACCTTGATGAAGAGAGAACATTTGTGAAGCCTTAACGAGGAATGAAGAACTTGACTGTGATACCAGGGAATAAATCAAGCACTTTGTCAATTCATATCCCAAGATGAAATAAACATGTTCGAGAAGGCCAGGAATTCATAAAAGTAAACTTGTAGTTGCCTGGATGTCTGACCTAATTCCAAAAATTCAGTATACACACCAGGTTGCAGCCAGTTTAATCTACACATAGGCAGGACAATCAGAAACGAATGACTTGATTCTGCTTTCAGCTCCATCTATCCAGCAGATGCAATACCTAATCCCAGATTAGTCATAGTTTATGATGCTTCTTGAGGTGTTGATACTTGATCTTCACCATGTTACTCAGACAGAGTGTCGTAGACGAGCACGTATTTGAGGACAGTAACTGGATGGCATAATTTATTATTAATGAAGTATTAAATACGATTTTCTAGTAAAAAATGAAGAATAAAGCTCAAATTACGAATGATTCTGTGAAGAGCTCCTTTCGTCTTTTTTTTTTTTTTTTCTCATTTTCCTTTCTTCTCGTCTTCTTTTACCATACAAGTTCATCCCATATGTGGTCTGTCAGTTGGTCAAAGTGTCCACATTTTAGTCAACGGATCAGACACAGACCAAGTGTCGTGTCTGATTGTTGGAGTGTCCAACACAGTGACCGAAACTGAAAAGTCGAAGTAACATAGGATATTGAGCTACAATTCAGTTCAAGTACCGAGTTTAGAAACCTGCTTCTATTTATCCTTGTCATCTGAACTAGGAAAGCTCTACAACAATCTTCCCAGGGAGCTACTGTCCTTTAAATTACGTGGAAATGTCGGCTATCACAACTACATAATGCTCATTCTTTAAGAGGAAGGAGATGTCTCAACCAGGTAATTGTTTACGGTATCAAGAAAAAGAAAATAAATATTTGTGAGGAAAGTGAAGAAAATGGACACATGTAGATGTATCAAGTAGTTGAGAAGTTCATGCAAAAGGACTGTAGCTGAGGCTGGTGTCTTGGCAGGAGATGCCACTAACATAGTTTTTAAGGTTGAACCTTTTTACTTACTGGGATGAACTTCGGGAAAAAAAAAAAAAGGTTTCCACTCAAATTCTGCAGCCTGTAGCAACAAATTCACCAAACAAGTAACTTCCATAGCCAATATTACAATATCTGGTTGTGCCTAAAAGGAAGAGGACACCGCACACTACACTGGTTTATTTCCTCAAGTATATTATGCAGTAAAGGACATCTGTCATTAGTAGCATTAATTGTAGTTCTAAAATGCGTTCGTAGTAGCTGCTATTAGTCAGGCTCTAAACAGAGATGATCCTATCAGAGCTAGTGTTTAATGAGATATTCTATTTTGACTAATCAACAAACAAACACCAGATAACAACTCACTATGAGAATCTCAACCACAAAGAAAGGATACGAGCTAGGAAGCACAGACTCTTCATTTGGCTTCCGTATGCGAGTCCGACTCGGCTGAGTGCGTATTAGAGTCGCCAGGTGAAGAGTTGGCACGAGAACAGCGTTTGACTCGCCTGACTCGGCCCAACTAAAAAAACACAGCCCAACCAGAAAAAGCCCAGTCCGTTATCTATTTAAACAAATTTTAAGGACAGCCACTATATATACACACGTCTTTTATATATGCATACAGCATACAAACTGAAACCCCTCTGTAAAACCCATTCCCTGCGACGCCCAAGCCCATCATCAATTCACACCCATATACACACACACCCATATAAGTACCCTCTCTCTCTCAACGAACCAAAAATGGAGTCTGTTCTTTTTACACAAGATGAACAGAATGTTGACTGAGCTTTTATTAGTTTTCCACTTATTTTGAAGAATTAAACTTTCATTAATTCTAATGAACTTATTTTTTATGAATGAAAATGTTAATTTTACATATACAAATCCTATCATGGATACTTATTTATTATTTTATTTTCCGAGTCCCGTATCCAAGACCCTTTTGATGATTGGCGAATCCCCGTGTCCCATGTCGCAGTATCCGAGTTGGTGTTTCCTAGGATACAAGAGATTAACAACATACAAAAATTTATTACTTGGAAAATTTTCTATGGCTAAGGTGCCTTTAACAATCACAACCCCCATTTCTGAGTCTTAAAATGGATTACTAGACGGCGGGTGCGACAACAATGTTCAACTAACCGAAAAATAGAGGACGCACGTAAAAGATATCTTTCATGTATTCCGCATCCCTATGTCCAACCCAACTACATTCTAATTTTGAATTAATTTTACTAAGGGTTAAATGCCTAATCGATCTCAGTCTCAACTTGCTACGAGTCATCAGACTAAAAAAGCATGCAGTCAAATCATTCAACTAATTAAAACTTGCATTAGGTAATTGCTGTTAACACTTTTAACGGAATGGATGGAAATTTGACATGTTGGCCTTATGTGTTAAAAAACGTACACCTGGTTTGCCGGAATGAACTGTAATGTAACTTTGAAACCTGACCCAATAGTTTAAAACCTATCTACCCACTACCCAGTTGTTCTTCTTCATACATCATATCATCTTCTTCATTCAATCATACTCCTTGTTGTCTCTCAGCCATAGAGCACCATACAACACATTCTTGCTTAGCTTCATCATGTTCATAAATTAACTTCAGGATTGAACACATACTTTACCCCAAGACAAATCATATCCACCAAGCCTAACTTTTACTTGGGGTTAACTACAAATATTAGCTGAAAAGGCATAGGGGTACGAGTGATGGATCGGGTTAAGGTTTTAGTGTTTTACGATTGTTGGGCAGATAAATCTTTGGGGCAGTCTACATGACAGCTTACATGTTAAAAGCTAAAAAAATATGTTTAACCAATATAAGTTAATGATCGTGCAAGTATTTCTTTGTTCAGTGATTAATATGCAAGTCTTTTTTAGCAAAGTGATTGCAAAGTTTTTGAGTTTGATGACTCAGTTGCAAGTTAGACATGAGTTCAATTATGTTTTAACCATTTAACCCATTTTATTACACATCACACTGGCAAACATTATCATATAACACACCACACAGTTTGCTTTATTCTTTTACAAACTAACTTCCCTTCGCCCATCTTTATATCTCAAGAAAGTTCTTATACAGTTGCACGTTAGCTGCTTCACTAAATTTTCCTACCATAATTTCATGAAATCCCATTCCAGGTAATATAATTTTATAACAGTTTTCTCCGTATGATTTAAATGGGAGAAAAAATCATAATAACACAAGATAACCGAACAACAGAAAAACTTTTCCTACAACTGCACCAAGTCGTACTAAGAAACTTATGTGTTGTAAATCTCAGTAGCTTATGCCCTTTGCATGTACAAAATGTGTGTATATTCAAGTGGTTAAATATGCCATACCTCCTTATCCTTGTCTCCAGCGACGATAGCACCACTTGAATCATACGCCTCAAACTTCTGGACAATCAAGGAACAAAATTATTACCATCTTCAAATAAATTATAAATCCTACAGAGAGGCATATGACCAAATTGGTGGGAGCGAGAAAATCGAAATATAAATCATCACATATGTCGCAGTACAATGATATTATTTTCTTACATGAACACTTCAGAATTTAGCAAAGGAAAACCAAATGACTTCAACTCCATGGATTATTTACCACAAACTAAAACCGATTTACATTCCTGCCATAACAAATATCTAAGTTTATGACGACATCATATAAAAATGGTCTATTACTTACGTATTTCTTCGATGATAAATGGTTTATTTTGACTTCCTTTTTACAAATTACCTTTATCATATTAAAATCTTAAAAAACAGGCATTTAACAATATAAGGGCCTACACTAGAAATAAAGGGCTTAATTCGTCAATTGTAGATTGGACCAGTTATCACACTTCCAGGATGTCTATATTTTAACATACATGTGATGTTGATTAAAAGAGAGAAACCAATAATTTAGGCTCCGTTCATTTGCCGGAATATAACTTGATTCTGGAAAGAAAATAAATTCTCGGGAAAAAAATTTTCCGGAAATAATTTTCCGGGAAAATAATTCTTGGGAAAAATTTTCCGTCATTCGACAATCACGAAAAATATTATGAAAATTTGTGAAACTACGTTCAATTTGGACAATGTTTTCCTCTTTGAAAAAGGGGAAGTCAAGTTCCAGAAATTCATAAAAATTTCAAAGAAATTTTCCTCCTTGATAAAACATCTTACTTTCCTATTACCAGAGAAACGCATAAAATGTTTTCCATAATTACTGATTTTCCAGCGTCGGTTTGGCTTCCGGAAAATATTTTCCAGAAGCCAAACAAATGTTGGAAAATCATGAAAACATTTTTCAGGAAATTTCCAGCAAACGGAGCCTTGGGATGAGAAAACATAGGCAGAAGAGTTCGTATACATATTTGCCACTTCTCCAAATTACAATGAAAACCATAGGTTCTTTTATAGAAAAAATAAGACATGTTCCCTAAGCTTGCTACAAAAATAATAAGCATGCTACAGCAACCAATAACCATGATGCTAACTAATTGGTTTTCGCCAACTATGTTCAATATGTATAGACTAAGATATGGAAGTGTAAATCCCTCAAATCATTGGAATGCTTTGCCAGATTCATGTAAACTAAACTCAATCTAGCTCTCATACAGACTTGAGATCAGACATTGCATGTAAAGTATGAAACATAAGAATTTAGATATAGTCCGAATAGTAGTGCGTCTATAGAAGAAGACAGAAGCAAATCTAGAAGACTGACAAAACAAAAGAGGAACATAGAGATCAGATATCAAAAAGAGGCAGAAGTCAAAGTCAAAAAGAAAGTAAAACCAGCTTGCCTGCGGTTACAAAAAACTTTTTTGTTCCATATGCAAGACTATTTTGAGAGATTGGACCCACTCTCCCATAAAAAGTGTCGGAGAACAACTCATTCTTCCTCTAATTATAGATTTTCACTTAATTTTGACATTTATTTATATGAAGTATTAAATTACATATCATAAAATAGTTGATTTAAAATTAGTAGAGGCTTCTAACCAAACCTATAGGTGGTCGGAAGGGTAACCAACTTTCCTGAATGAAAGAGAAGAAAAGGATTTGCATAGTTGGGCAATCACTTTTACCTGCTTAGTCAAGAACTCAAGTGTAAGCTGTATGAAGAATTTACTGAGGTCATCCTTGTCAAGAGCAATCTATACAAGTTTAGAGTACAAGGGAAAACAAAAAGGGAAAAACAGGATTAGCTGGGATAAATTTAAACACTGTCCAAGTTAATATCAGGTTTTAGTAACTATTCTTAATCTGACAGGGAAAATAATATTCAAAGCATGAAAAAGTATTCCTTTATGATTTTTGTTGAAGCCTCTCTTAGTACCATATACAGATTAGATAAGCCAAATGTCAATCTTCCCCACACTGCGTTGAAACAATGACACTCACCATTCGAGCTCTTAGCGTTCGAATTTTGACAGCAGGTTCTATCAGTTCCAAGTAAACGCTGCTCCACACTGTTTGTCTTTGCTTAATCTCATTTTTGAGCGTCTGTTCCCGAAGAATATACAAAGACACAAATTTCTAGTTTCAGGTGAATAGGAATCACTTTAACTACTATAAAATTAGCAAGACCGAGGAAGAAAGAAAACTATAACAGAAAACAAGGATCAGAACCAATGCAATTGAAAGGAAAAATACACATGGACATACAGAATACATATTCTCAGTAACTGCTTTCCTTAATGATGCCTTGTCCCGAGTTGCTATATGAGAGTTTATCTGCCAAAAAGAAACCATATTGATGAAATTATTGTGATATTCATGTAATGCACAGCCCTGGAAGCATAAATTCAAATTTACAAGGTCATGTCCAAAATTCTTAGGTCATTTACCAGTACAGACAATATATAATTTCTTTAAATTCCAATTCAATCCAGTCTAAGTACTCCAAATTAAGAAAAAGATGCATCGAGTTGCTAATCTCAAATTTCGTATTAGAATTTTTTAATTATTGTTTGTCATCTTCCGGGGTTCTGTGCATTCTTTCTCATGTGTGTTATGTGCAATAGATGATACTCATAATAATTTTCTATGGATAGTTCACCAGAGGTATCACCATATACTCCAATTTCATTTGACCTCTCTTAACTAGGTAAGACACTACAAGGACTTTGTTACTCTCTTACATAATTTCACTTTACTACAAATTAATTATTTAGGACTGGTTAGGACTGGTGGAAAAATCCTTAATAGCAGGCTAGTTTATCGATACTTTCTATAGTTTTCCAACCAATTGTAGCACCACTCCACTTCCAATTATTATTTGAGAAACATCACGCATGTGTTATCCATATAGTTTATTCCTAAGTTGATATAAGATACATAATTGCATTCCTTTTCTTCTAAAAAAGATTTTCAGACAGGAATGTGATATGGTGTCTAGCTTTAAAAAAAATCCCAATTACTTTATTTTGTGAATGACAGCGCAAGATTGGGGGAACTTTGGAATTTTAAAATTTGCAACATGTGTGATACAAACTAGAACTAGAGCTTATTTCAAGTACTTAAGTTGCAAATAGCACTGCTTAATAATAAGCTATTGAGAAAAATTCCTCCAAGGGTAGAATTTATGCTCTTTTATGGACACCAACCTAAAGAATAATCATCTTCCTCTCTGCACATTTACCGAAATCAGTTCGAGGGATTTGGCATGAGAAAATAATGTTTCAACAATCAGTGTAGATGTTTACTACTATCTCACGAGAGTAATAGTTTCTCTTTAGGGCATATTCATTCTGACTTGTATATATTTTCGCATATCCAAATGAAATATAAGTTGGCTATTTCATTTTTAACCATCTGAACTGCTTCACAGTAAATCTAATAATATTGTTCCTTTTACAGCCTCAGAGCTGCACAAAAGAGACATTTCCGGTAACAATAGAGATAAATGCTGTAGGTTTTTTGATAAATCTATAGCAAAATTTGAAATATAGTCCCTAATTTAGCACACACTCTACAACCATGGGAACCCTATATCACTTGATAGTAAGCATACATAGAGAAAATAGAAATACATATTTGTTTGGCTAGGAAATGTCATATTAATTTTAAATTAGAGGCTATCCAAAAATTTATTGCTACAAGCATAATCATCAAGCTAAAAAAAATATGCACCTCTTTGTACAGATTAAACGCTTCCGTATAGAACTTTTGCTTTGAATATCCCTTTTTCCGCAATTTACTAATGGCATATGCACTTTTCAGCTGCCAATCATGCAAAAAAGAACAATAGTAATATCAAGGAGCATTCGGAAAACTGATAGATATAAGCATTTCCTTCTTTAGAGGACCCTTCATTTTAAAATATTTAAAATGCAGTCGAGTCCAACACCTGACACGTATCCATGTTGGACACTTCCAGCTGAGTGCGGGTAACAAGGCACAGGTCACTACTCTATGAGGGCCTTGCATTATATCAAAACCACTACTTCACTATTATACAAGGCATGATTTTACCCAAGGACAACCAGTTCTCATTGTCAAAAACAAAATCTTACTTTACATTGATATGCTCTTTTCTGATAACTTTTTTGCCACATAAACTCTACAAGTCTTACAACAATTGGAAACTTATAAAATATTCACAAAGCCACGAGGAAAATACCTCTAAAATAACATCTTCTTTTGTTCTTCTCCATCCACTTCTAGTGAAGCATCTGCATCATAGAAGAATTTGATCAACATTTATCACAAACTAGATGAAGCGAATAATGTTATCAACCTTTCATTTTATTTTCATTTAAGTTCATATTATTTACTCAAAATGTCTAGTATATAGGTTACCTTATATATAAAATTATTAATAACAGTCAAAATTAATATCGCTTCATTTTGTAAAAATAAATGACTTTACTTACTATGAAAATAACTATGTGGCAATAGATATGAGCGCATTAAAGATTCTATATATTTGAAGTTTTAAATAAAATAGTAACTTAAAGAAAGTATGTCAATTACTAACCTTCGCCAAAAGGCAATTGGTTCACGACGTGTATATGGCTCAATTATGAATCCAGGACTCTGCATAGAAAGTTGGGTGCCCTGTATGCATGGAGTAGCAAGGATATTCTAATTGTCAAAACAAAAATCTCAATTTTTTCCAGAAAAGAATACTTCACACTCACAGGTTTATAATAACACTGTAAGATACATAATATACTCTCCCTAGCATAAAATCATGATATTCTACGAAGTATGACACAATCCTACTTAGAGAGAAGAAAAATTGGGCCGCTATGGCATTTAGTCAGTTTCGAAGTACTTCTGGATGTCCTGCATCACTTTTGACCATAGACAACAAAAACGGCTTGGGATTTCAAATAATTGTGGCATACCTCAACATAAAACATTATCAGTAAATATGTTAAATTTATAAACTAGTTGGAATACAATTTGCACCATTTGTAACAACATTGGGAGATTGAACCTCAGAACAATCTCTACCCAAATAGTATTTCAACACAGAAGAAAGAAGCTCAATCAATATAGATGTGAAGTCAAAATTTATTAATCAGGCCTAATTTTATAAGGGATCAAAACACATATATAAAGAGAGGGTAAGCTTTAAAAGCCGGGATCACTAAGTGCAACTAATAACAATAAATAAAACTATATCTACCATTGACCTGGTAAGAAGTCATATAATAATACCAAATGCATACCACAAAGTCACATAATATTTATAATACAAACTGATTCCTTTCAACTAATAGCTAAAATTTATTCAAACTATATACTAGTAAAAGTAGAAAGTTCCAATCATTTTCATTCCTCATCACCATATCTGTATATGTATGGTTTGGGGAATGTTAGAGTTTTACTAGAATTGATAAGTGTGAAAGAACAGAAGGTGGAGTAAATCTGTCAGTATATAGTATTTGTCTATTTTGAATTCAACTTTTCCGTTAACATAATTTGTAAATGCTTGCATATACATATAACATAATGAAAAAGTGACTAGGAGAAGACAGAACAGAGTACACCCTCGTGCAAGAGCCATGGACGACTGCTGTATTGAAGCTGTTGGAAAAAATTAATAGGTAGACGTCTTTCAGTGAACGAGTTAATGTATAGTTGTATCTAAGATCCTATGTTCATCCAGTGAAGAGTATATTCATGAGAAAAAATAGGAAAAAAGGTCAAAATACAAGTGCCAAACTTCAAGTGTTGAAACATATGTTTTTCTTTTCTCTTCAAGAGTTTGTGTACGAACTACAAAAACACATACTTTGACGGTCGATACGTAAATAGCCCTAAATTAAAATGTGTAAGTTTCTACACTACTCCAATTTGATTTCACTAGATTAATGTACTGATGTGGGCATCAGTTTAGATTTAAAAATAATAATTGCCAAGTAACTAATCAAGAAGCTTAGTATTGAACATCACAAAGACAAACATAAAATATAGGGTCTAGTTAAATTAGCACAAAGTTGCCATAAAATAATTGCCATCTAGTAGCAAGGAAGTATGTTTTATCTTAACCTAATCCAATATAGGTCAATCACTACAAATTGTATTATGTATACTGTATACACTATCATTTGTAAAGATTTAGCCCGAGTCTCTGACTATTTTCACATTAATCTCAATGAACAAATCCAGAAGTCAATAAAATTATATAAAAGTAGACGCAACTTTTAGATTACTACCTGCAACCACCTTGGACTAACTTTTTTCCTTTTCAAAAATTAATATAAATAAAATTATAAAATCGAGCAAGTGACCACCATTTCTTAGCAAACTAATATCAATAGGTTGAATATGCAAAGTCAAGCTGATATTAATTAAACAACAATGACAATAGCATATATAGAAGCTAGTGCTCAAATAGAGATCGCTCGTGAAAATTGAAAACTAGAAACCCATCATAATCACTAGATTTTTCAATCTTCTACGTGAACCACTCATTGAAAATTATACATACATATATCTATTTTTCTTTCTCTCTTATTCGTTCTAATTTAAAAAATTTCTTCAATTTTGTTCTACATACTTTATACGAAATAATGAAGATGCAAAAACTCAATGTTTTCGGAAAAAATAATGCAAAATGGTGATTTGTGAAGTAAATGGTAATTTGGACAAGTCATTTATGCTCGAATCACTTCCTACAGTTGGACAAATCACCATAGAAATCTGAACTGATCGAAGGCCTTTGATGTATTCTAGTCATCGTTACTTTTCTATAAATCACCTATAAACAGGTTATAAATCACCAAATTTGTTTGAAAATTATTACTAATTTAGTAGTTTGTGTACAACTCCCTACATATTGCATGAGATTCATATCTAAATTACGAATGATGAAACACTAATGAGTTTTTCAATTTGATGTGTGGGTAGTATCCAAACAAAAAATTAAACTAAACGGATTGAAGAATTATGTCAGTCGAGGAAAATTTGATAAATACACTAGTCCATGTTTTCTTGTGTTTTCTATGGAATATAAAGATGTAGAGACGTAAAGAGGTAAAGATATATCATGTAGCTCATACAAACTTTGTACATATACTAATCAATGCTTGGCAAAAGGGCAAGGAATAAAAAACAATCATCTTGACAGACATACAAAGAGAAATTCAGAATTCAAGATAACACTATCATACTTTATGTCGAGCTTGGGCAGGGACTTTTGTTTGTGTTGCAAACATTCTCTGATGATTCCAGAAGATTGGCTGTTCAACAACCTAGATAATACACAATAAAGCAACAAATGGATTGTGCAAAAAAAAATTAGAAGAAACTACTAAAGGATAATTAAAACTGCCGCTTGGAAATGGAGATGGTATAAAAAGGGTGCATAGAACAGTTCCAGTTAATAGTAACTAAAGAGTCGGTTTTTTTAGTTTGTAACAGTTAAAATTTGGAGGAAAATCCAAAATTTATTTCTTGGCAATTAAAGATAATATTTTATATAGTAAAAGCTTAAGAATTAAGGTCTAGGACTCCATCCAAATAAATACGGGAGAAAGCCGATAAAGAATAGTTGAATAGTCTCTGCCCATGAATTTTGCCACAATAACTGAACTATGAAGCCTAATAATGAAAGTCTAATTTCATTTTTCAGTCCCTCAAATGTTGAGATGGTTAGCCTAAAGCCTTTGAACTACAAATATTTTACTCTTTTAATTTGAAACACAGCAATCTGTTGATAAAATCCACAGCTTCGTCAAAAGTTGGCAGATGTGCATTTGAAAGGTAAAAGAATGGCATGTAAATAGTATTGGACACCTATGTAAAATCTTCAAAAAGAGGCTATAACATTCAAGAATCCCACGGCTAGCAACTGGTCTAGGGGTTTTAGTATATTATTCCATTTTACTTGTATTAGATAAATTTCGAACTTCTATGAAAATATGTAACACAGCAATGAAGTATTGAGTTTTAACTTAATGCAATCAAATCACATTTGTTATTAGTGGATACCACTGTCGAGCAAAAAACATTTGAATCTCCACAAGTCCAAAGTCGTCCACTAGGGCCCTTGCGCATACTTGAACATATTCCTGCAACTGAGAGCAATAAATTATACGGAAATGAACATTACTGCAATCTTATATTTTGTATTTGCAATTTACGAAAGAGATATGTCTTTAATTCTAGTGTACCAACAACACACGTAGATACAATTAGACCTCATTCTAAAAATGAAACACTATTTAATGTAATTCACATAGTTACAATTAGGTGCTGGCTAGAATTTTAAAAATAAGAACTCAGAAAACCCAAACACTCGACATATATACATGTGTGGGGGGGGGGGAGAGAGAGAGA
>PHNY01092711.1:0-20418 GCA_003724115.2 Anethum foeniculum
GGTTTGGGTTCGGGTTCAGGTTTTTTGGGTTCAGATTTTTTGAATTTTTCGGGTTTCGGGTTTAACCCGAACCAGATTGAAACCCGACGGGTTCGGGTTTGGATTTACCGAATCGGGTTTAATCGGGTTCGGGTCGGCGGAAAAAATTCGGGTTCGGGTTTGGTTTTTGTCAAACCCGTTTCGACCGACCCGTTTGCCATCCCTACTCGCCACGCACCATCCACTTATATAGCCCCTCCAACCGGTAAACCGGTGAAGGGCAACCGGCTGTAACAAGTCAAAAGCCCACAAGGGGCTACAAGCCCAACTAAAGGCCCATAATCTAGAAAACTGTAGAAGGTTCTAGAATCGATATATTATTTTAAATAAATATATATACGAGTGATAAATCTAAAGTATATTAATATACTTGTGAATAAATAAAATGCTGTCAAAAATAATTCGATCAAGAATCCTGGTCGAAAGGATCAGAAATCCTAATCGAAATCACCCACGATCAAGGCAAAAATGAGGGTATAATTCGATCAGAATCCTTACCGAAAAGACGGAAATGGAGTATTTAATATAGTTGATGCTGTTCATACTATATGATCAACTGGATTTGTAATCATGTTGATTATTATAGTTCATAAGCCTGATTAAGGAATGCAAGCCCGGTGGGCTATACTATTAACCAAAATTCGTAGTCAACTGTATGACCAAGTCTACAGCTCCATAAAGGAGTCCTACCAAGGATATGATTCTTAACAGTTGGCCTACAAGAAACCACAACCAATAAGGAGTCCGTTTTCTTATGGTTTAGGACTCCAAAGTCCAGTCGAATATGATGACTTGCCTAAGCAAGTCTCCAAAGTCTAGTCCAACTCATGGATTCATCACCTATAAAAGGGATGTAACCCCTCAATTCAGAATTACGTTATTGACTTGATCCTTAGCAAACAGCAAGGTACGTAGGCATCTTGTAAATGCAGTTTTAAGTCACGAAACACAAGAGCAGTCATTAAAGCTCGAAGCTTACAACCCCGGTTACATAAATACTTTATTTAATCCACAACAACATTTTTGTATACTTTATATATATCTTTTAATGGTACATTTTCTTGTCTAATACTTTCAAACTATTCATGATTATATTCATTATTTTAATTGATCGTCCTGATTTTCATTTTTCCAAAATGTTTATGAGAAGAATAATAATATTTAATTTATAAGTAACTTTTTGATGTGAAAGTAACTTTTTAAAATATTATTTTAAAGTTCAAAAAGTATATTACCTCTTTATATAATTTTTTTTCCGATCTAAAAATATCACATTAAAGTGATTCTACTTTAACAAACAGGATATCTACTAGTATTTGGAAACCGTTTCCGGAACGATTTTGAGAATTTTAGCATTTTCCATAATATTCACTGCATAAAATTAATTATTTAAAGAGTGATTAAAAAGTTCACCTACACTAAAATTTCAGAAAGAAAATTTGATAATGTTATATTGTCTAAACTCATTAGTAAGAAAAGTGTAAAACATATTAAATGTTAATAGAAGAATAATATTATCATACACAGTGCCATGCAGAAGCCGTTAGCAAAAACCGATCTTGCCACCCCAGAGAGATAGCTGTGCTCTCATCTCTTTCAAAAACCCTGAATCCACCATTTTCTCCATCACATTGCACTGGACAATATTGGCTCCTCATTTTGAGAAGAAGTTTAGCTTGCATAACACTTCTTGAGCTTAGCTTAACTCCTCTAAATCCATGGCCTTCCATTCTTTCTTTCCATGTCTTCATCCTCTCATACTTGATGCAATCAGTATTGTCTTTTTCGTAGTTCATAAAGCTTTTGATCTCCCTTCCAAGATGATTCTTCTCGATGCTCAATCTCCCCTCGCTATCGAGTGGAAGACAATAGTCTAAAGAATCAAACATGGCTGCAAAGTAATGTAACGATTCCATGAATTGTGCTAAGAAGCTTCTAGGGCTTCTACTAGCTTCTTGTTCCACCAAGATTACTATGGCAGGATTTAAGAAATGTAGGGATTTTAAGGTATCTGAAATCTTTGAGACACTAGTGAGTGTATTTAGATGGAAAACTAAATTAACGGCCACTGTTTCATTGTTCTTTCTCTTTACATTCGAGAAATTACCTGAACCTCTCAATAAACCTTGGAATTCGAAAACCATGTTTCTGAATCCCTTTGCAAAACACACTAGTCTCGTCTCAGTTTCTTGCAATTCTTCTAAACTTCTTCCACAGGCTGTTATTCGTAAAGATATTCGATTGCTACTAGTGGCCTTATCAGCTAAAGATTGTATAAGCGAGGGCCACTGGAATCCATAGGAAACATCAAAATCAATGACATGCAAAACCCTGTTATTAAACTCTTCTTCTCTTTCAAAAGCCTCGATAATAGCCTGATTAGCTGTGAAATGAGCAAATTGATAATAAGGAGACACCTTGTAAAGCTCGGTGAAGGCCAAAAACTCTTCTTCAGCAGTTGGTTCCTTCATTATCATATTATAAAAAGGCGATTTTCGCGTAAGAAGCCTTGCGACCAAGCCATCAGCAAAATAGGCTGCAACCCTTTGGACAGAATCTCCCCATAAACACACATATTTAAACAACTCACTTAAACTCTCAATAGACAAATTGAGCTTGTTTTCATCAACAAAAGTAGCTGAAATAAGAAGCAAATGGATCAAATGAAGGCCTTTTCCATCTTCAGCCACTCCTTTTCTCTTGTGTTCTAGCTTTAACATTTGTTCCCTCAGTTGAAGAAGACTGAATATCTTACCTTCACAATATTCTTCATTCGAGCTTAGGGGCGCCTCAACTGATGCTTCTTTTTTTCTTCTTTTCCTCTTTTTATCGAATTTAGAATCTGCAACAATCGCAAGAGTTAGATTTAATAACTCTTCCTGTTCATCTGTATCTTCCATGCATACAAGTGAGTATTATACAAGGTACATAATGTGATTAAGAGGGTTATCAAAGGCTTATATATTAAGGTTGTTTAAATCCAAAAAATGGAATATGTATGGGAATAATTCTTGAAAATACTTGATGGCCTCACATGAAGAACAAACAAAGACAAACTAGGAGTTCTTATAAGCATATTAACAGAAACAAATGATTGAAGATGACATGCATATTATTACTATTTTGTTAAGTAATGGGAGAAATAGGAATCTTTTTGATACCTAGAACTACTAGTCTTAATTAGGAATATTTAAGAAAGTGTAAGATTTCTTGTAATTAATATCATAAAGTGATAAGTGAGGAGGTATATGCTGAGTATACTGTGACAGATGATTAATTTGTTTTTATTTATAAAGATTTGCAGGGTAGAGAGGATCAAGAGAGATGCCAATTGAAGGTGACAAAAGAGATGAGCGAGGAAAAAGGAGCGAATCTAACCACCGTCTACAGCAAACAAGAACTTGTCTTCACACGGCCTTCTAGATACTTTGCTGCTTATCGCATCATGCTAGCCATATTCGATTTTGAACATTAGTTGCCCTCGCATAAGTATTCGCTAAGGGTAATCCTTCCAAACCACTATCTCCTATACTTATCATGCATTTCATCGCATTTCCAACTCTCCGCACCTCCCAAATAAGGTATATAAGCTTGTGTATCAACACATTTCAAGACACTTCCTGTTGATGTGTCTATTGTGAATTGGAAATGGAATAGTATTAGATCAATGGCAACACTGAACTCGCTAATTATTGTGAATTGTGATTATTCTACCATCTTGTCATCTTATGAATTTTTTTAATTTTATGAATCAGGAACGAGACCAGTTACATTATGTTCAATCCTGATCTTGGACCGATAAACACATTCTCCTCTAATTTAGTTTTAGATTGGGGGCTTAATTAACTTTTTTTGCCCCATACTATTGTAAAAATCGAAAATTGGATATAGTTGGTTGAGATTTCGATTTAGAATTAATCGAAAATAGAGATTCATTTGAAAAAATTAATTGAAGTAAAAATTGGAGGCATCTTAATAAAATATCCTTAATATATTATTATAATTCTATTAGTTATTTATTAGCCAGTATATATTTATCAATTATCATCTCCCAAATTCTATAACAAAGTGTTGGGTTTAAACCCAATATGATAAGACTTGTACAACAATTATGGTAAGTCTTGATGGCTAAGTTTGGGGTCATTTGATAGTATATAACGAATACTTAATATGTAGTCTTAGGTATTGTTCGGGAGATGCTTGAGCATTGTTTGGCTCAAGTATCGTGTTTGGAACACCATTGAGATGTTATTGTTTTATTGATGTATTATTAATAATTGTTATTAATTAATAATACAAGTTTGAGACGTGGGTTTGCTGCGTCATATATGTATTGTGTGCGTACTCCGCATTGGTTGTTGTGAATCTCGTATGTGTGTTTCCTCCTAACACAAAGGACTTGTAACGATTAATTGAATTTTAAAAATTAAATCGACCAGATATAACGTAAAAGAATTACTCCCTCCGTTCCTAAAAAACTGACGGTATATGAATTCTGAAAGTCAAACACGTTCAAGTTTGACCATGAATTATATTTTAATAATTTAAAATTTTATAGATTAAAATTTAAATATGGTAACAAATAAAATATACTTTATAATGGTATTTTTTTCATAATTTTTTATATCTAATAACATTTATTAATTGTTAGTCAAAGTTTGCTTTGTTTGACTTTAAAATTTCATAAAACGCCAGTTTTTGTGGAACAGATGGAGTATTTGTTTAAGTTCAGGATTTTTAGAACCATGGTCTAAGTTTTTTTTTTTTTTTTTTTTTGAAGAAAAAAGGAAAGTTCCATTAACAAGATAAAGAGTCTGACATCAGAGTCTCCAACAATGAAGAAGGAGGAGACATGTAATCATTGTAGCTATCTAACAAAACAGGAGAGCGAGCCAAACGGTGGGCTGCTCTGTTTGCTTGCTTTCTAACAAAAGTAACCGAAATATCACTCCGTAAATTAAGAAGTTCACGGCATTCCCTCAGAATGTTTCCAACTTCCAGATAATTGTTCCCTTTCTTGGTCAGTGCAGTGGTTGTAAGCATAGAATCAGTTTCAATTATGACCGCTTGTTGAACTTCCTTAGCAGCCCACTTTAGAGCCTCTAACACCCCTCGAGTCTCAGCTTCGAACACAGAGACTACATCATTAACACAGACTGTTCTACCCTTGATAAAAACACCTTTATCATCTCTAAGGACTAGACCAAGTGAGAAAGAAGATGAACCTTCAAACACTGAGGCGTCCACATTCAGTTTCATGACCCGTCTTGGAGGAGCTTTCCATTTATGATTTAGCGCTGCAGCATGGGATGCTAAAGGACCATTTGCTTTTAATTTCTTCTGTTGAACCTCATGCCATTCTTTTATCTGCTTTTTGCTACATGCCATGGCTACTTCCGGAATCATCACTTTACCCTCCCATATCTTCTTGTTTCTTCCAAACCAAATTGCCCACAACACTGTAGCAATTTTAATGATCACTTTAGGAGCCTCAGAACTGAGCCGTTCCAACAACCACAATGGAGCTGATTCAACCAGGGACATGTCATATTGGAGACCACTACAATGTTATTGAGAGGCGTAACTGCAGTCGAAAAATACATGTAGAAGATGTTCGACGTCAATTTCACACATCGGACAAATAATGTTTATTGCCACACCTTTACTTCTAAGAATATTTCTGACTGGTAAATTGTTCCTGCAAAATCTCCAGAGTAGAATTTTTAATTTATGAGGCACACTTACTCTCCATATTTTACTCCAACCTGTTGGAATGGGATTAGTCACAACCCTCCTTGTTTTGGATTGCCAAAACTTGTACCCCGTCTTCACAGTATAAATACCATCTGTAGAATGAACCCATGCCAACCTATCCATAGCTTGACTCTGAGGTATTCTTGTCGCAAGTATAGCACGAGCATCAGTTGCATTGAACGTACTTTGAACCTTTACGACATTCCATCTTTTAGCTCCTGGGCTGAAAAACTCACAGACTTTCTCTTCCCTTGTCCCATTGTTATGATCAACATCCACTCTGAAATCAGGCTTGTTTCTCAACCAACGATCTCTGAACATCTCAATAGTCATACCATTCCCAATAACCCAACTAAATCCCTCTTTTAACTCCTCCTTCGCTGACCATATTCTAGACCAAATAAAGTTGGATCCTCCTTCTCTCTTGGCCTGAAAAAAACTTGAATTCGGAAAATACCTGGCCTTGAAAACTCGTGAGACGAGAGAAGTTGGATTATTGATAAAATTCTAGCAGTGCTTTCCTAGCAGAGCCAAATTAAACCTGTGCAAGCTTCGGAACCCCAATCCACCTTCAATCCTAGCCATAGTCATGTTATCCCCAGAGAGCCATCTAATACCCCTGCTATTGCTTGAATTCGAGCTCCACCAGTACCCATTCATCAACTTCTCTATTTCTTGACAAAGTGATCGGGGAAGGAGGAAACATGACATACAGTAGGAGGGAATAGCTTGAGCAACCGTTTTGAGCAGCACTGCTTTACCAGCTCTGGATAATAATTTCGAACTCCAGCTTTGAATTTTCCTCCAGACTTTCTTCTTCACAAAATTAAACACTGCCTTCTTGGATCTTCCTATTAAAGATGGTAAACCCAGATATTTCGTGCCGCTTAGATCATTGTGAACTAACAGAATATCCTTAATTTCTTGTTGTTTGTCATGACGAACGTTAGCACTGAAAAAGATACCTGATTTAGCAAAGTTCACCGACTGACCAGACAACATCTCATACGTGTGCAAGAGGGATTTGACTATCAGAGTTTCCGCTGTAATAGCCTTGAAAAAAAGAAAACTGTCATCTGCGAACAGCAGATGAGAAACAGCAGGTGCATTTGTGCTAATCTTGCAACCATTCAGCTGACCGTCATGAACTGCTTTTGTGATGGACTTCGATAACCCCTCAACACAGAGAAGGAAGAGGTAAGGTGACAGAGGGTCGCCTTGAGGAAGCCCTCGCCTGGGAATAATAGGACCAATGATCGACCCATTAAAACAAAAATTATACGAGACTATGGTTACACAAAGAAGAATCCACCTTATCCAAATATTTGAGAAACCCATCTGAACCATCCTTTCTCGCAGATACAGCCAGTCGACGCCGTCATAGGCCTTACTAACATCTAGTTTGAGTGCCACTTCACCTTCGGAGCCGTAGTTTTTCCTTTTCATAAAATGCAAGATTTCAAACGCTACAAGGACGTTGTCTGTGATGCTACGTCCTGGTACAAAAGCAGATTGATTTTCAGATATCGTCATTGGAAGAATTAGCTTTAGACGGTTGGCAAGCACTTTTGCCACAATCTTATACAGTACGTTGCACAATGCAATGGGACGAAGGTCCTTCATATTATCTGCATTCTCTTTTTTCGGAATAAGTACTACATTAGTATCATTCAGTTCCGCCAGAAAAGTGCAGTCTTGCAGCCAAACCTTACAATAATTAAATACTTCATTCCCCATTAAAGACCAAAAGTGTCGAAAAAAAGCCGGATTCAGGCCGTCAGGGCCTGAAGCTTTGTCTGGATGCATCTGATTGATGGCCTGGGTGAATTCCTCAAATGTGAGAGCTGCAGTAAAGGCTGCATTTTGAGAATCAGTTATAACTGGGTCATCAGTTTGAACAGGTTGTGATGAAACTGCAGTGCTATTCGGACCTGCAAACACATTAGAGAAGTACGTTTTAACTAGGTCACACATTCCATTATGATCAGACACAACTTCTCCATTATCATCTCTGAGGAATAGAATATAATTTGCCCTTTTACTCGCAGAGGCCGAAGCATGGAAGAACTTCGAGTTAGTATCTCCCTCAGCTAACCAAAATACCTTCGAACGTTGCTTCCAATAAAGTTCTTCATGCAGCAATATATCATTTAACCTATCCTTTTCAACAAAATATGCTTTTATGCTCTCATCATCTGTTTTCTCTACTAGGGAGTTCACCACCTCTTTTTGTTTTTTGATTTTATCTCGAAATTTATGGAAAAAACTCCGGCCCCATTTGGCCATGAACGATGAGACTGAGACCAATTTGGGAAGGATGTTCGCCACTGGTAAATCTTTCCAGAAAATAGAAACCTCTTCATGAAAGCTTGGTTCTTTCAGCCACGTATTTTCAAATCTAAACCGGAATTGCTTTTGAGAAAAAGATACCCACATAAGGTCCAAAATAATAGGGTCGTGATCTGAGCACGAGGTATGAATGACTAACAACTTATTCAACGGAAATCTATGCCACCACTCGTTAGTAGCAAATGCTCTGTCCAACCTCTCGCGAACCCAGTTAGATGTACCTTTACTTTTCTCCCATGTAAATTTACCCCCTGTAAGATCAATTTCTAATAGAGCCCCATCTTCGATAGCATGCTTGAAGCCAGTAAAGAGATACTGAGGGTGGGGATGCTGCCCCATTTTGTCCGAATCGCAAAGAAGGTCGTTGAAGTCGCCGAAAATACACCAAGGCATAGAAGAACTAGAAGCCAACTGTCTAATCATATCCCATGATTCTCTTCTACGTGACCTCCCAGGGTAACCATAAAAATAGGTTAGCCTCCATTTTACTACATTACCTTCATACACTTGCACATCAATGTGGTTCATTGATGAGTCAGTTACCCGAGCTATGAAGTTTCGCCTCCACAAAATAGCCAGACCGCCTCCCCTACCTATTTTATCAACTGAGAACCAATGATCAAAACCCAACTTGACACACAAAGTTTGAATCTTATCAGAACACACCAGAGTTTCAGACAAAAATAAGAAAGTAGGTTTATGAGATTTCACTAAATCTCAGAGGACACGAACTGTTCGAGGATTCCCCAATCCTCGACAGTTCCAACTTAAAAGTTTCATAATGCCTGGCTCGCTTGCACTGCAAGCGGAGCCAAATCAGAGTCTTTGGATGCTGCACAATCCCCTCCAGAAAGAACAGCTTCCTTTTGAAACATAACCAAACCTCCTTCTGTATCCATCGTCACATTATCATTAGGCCCACTTCTAAGTCGTTTACGGTTTTCCAACTGAAGCCCATGTAATTCTTCATCCTCGGGCCCATTCAATATTTTTAAAGTGAAGGCCCTTTTAAAAAAATCAACATTTAAATTTTTTATATCACCTGTACTAGAACTGCCAGCCATGTCATGCATGTAAGCCCTATTATTTTGCCCTTGGTCATGCAAACTGCCTGCTAACGTGATGTCAGTTCCCTGAGAAAATGGGATGTTATTGTCCCTTCCCATCTTTAATTCCCATGCCACGTCACTCTATTCCCTTAACCACTTACTATTGCTTTGAATCGCCGCCCTGCGTGGCGGAGCTCTTAACCACGCCCCCCACTATTTGGCTTCATCTTCCACCCTTCTTCCAATAAACTTTCTGCAAAATTGATCTGTATGCGATAAAAGACCACATGAGAAACAGAAATCTCCCAAGTGTTCATATTTGACAAACACCACAAACTCTGAGCCGTCTCTGCGTGTAATCTTCTTTTTCCGTTTTAGAGGTTTGCGAACATCCAATTTTATTTTGACACGCATACATTCCCTCCATATGCTCGTATTATTCCTGGTATCATATTCCAAGAATTCCCCAAAGAAGTTTCCCAATTGTTTCCCCACCATCTCAGACATAAAACCTGTTGGTAACTCATGTATTTGGATCCAAATATTAAGGTGCCACAACTTTATCTTTACCGGTTCCTCTCCAGGAGGTATTGTAGAGACAAGCAACATTGCATTATCAAAAGACCACGGCCCTCCATTAAGTACCCACAACATATCTTCTTGGTGATAAAACTGGAAAAGATATATACCTGCCTCTATTTCCTTTATATTTATCCCCATGGTTGGTTTCCATACATCTGCCATCTTAGATTTCATGGCCCGAACATTGATGTTCTTCTCCGTAAGATAGCGACCTACTAAACAGAGATCATATTTATTTACTTCTTCCACGATGTTCCCATCAAACGTAAGAACTGTATTCTCCTCATCCTCAATGTCCAGCCCTGCCATCTGATCATCTATACCTTGATAACTAGCCATTCTCTAACTCTCACACAGAAAGGATTTCTATGAAGAGACAGAAAAACTCTCACAGAGGAAAAAACCTACGGAGAGAAATAAAAATAGTATAGTTCATTAGTTGATCATGAAACAAATAAAATTATATTAAACAAGTATAGAATGGAATCAAAAGTTGTTGGATATTGAAAACTCTGTTTAAAAGAATCAACCTGATGTACAAACTAAATCAAACGCAATGAAGTTGTTAACATCATGACATCAAATTTCTTTGTTTCTTTTGTTTGGTCATGACGTCAAATTTCAACTCTATTATGAATATTGTTATTATGTTACAAAAGAAAATATATACAAATATAACGGAATTTGTGCAGCGAAAATGATAATGTTGATGAAGAAAACAAATTTTGTGTGCAAAAAGATTAAAAGTGTTGTCAAATTTTTGCAAGAACATAATTCATTTCATGCTAAATGCTACAATGGCAGAGATAATATTATGTTCATAATTCGCTTAGGCTGATGATATTATGTTCATAATTCATTTCATGCTAATCCAGCTACACGCATGTGGACTAATTCCGGAGAAGGCTGCTAGCACAACATCCCACCATGACCATTTACTTAAATCCGTGCATCCACCTGGAATCAAACTTAGGATCTTGGAGTGGTAAGCCCCTAAAGTCCGGGCATCAACCAGTTGAGCTATTCGGGAGGATCAATGGTAGGATTCTTGTAGGTTGAAACATGAAGTTGGACATATGGCAACAACAATTAGCTATTCGTCTATGCGTTAGCGGGGCTGAATATACCTCATATGGTGCCACTGTTCTTGGAAGCTCTGACATGGTAAACCGATATTATCAATGGCATTTCATGAATTACTAACTTAAAGTTCTAGATGTACGTTTTTATGGGCGGATTGTTTGAAATTAGAGGACGGATGATTCATTATCATTGTCCCCAAAGTTAAATTAACATGACAAAAATTATATATTTATTTTCAAGGTGTCCCAGATGTGCGTGGTGGTCTTGGGGGCTTTTGCAGATGGGACAAATCAATTTCTAATTTTCTATACCCTGTTTCTATTCACCCACCTGAAGCAGTTTTATGTCTAATTAATCAGATGGAAAATTCTTTCTGAATCGTATTCACCGATGTTCACAGGTTATTTTTAAATTTTGATAGATGGAGTGACAGATAGTAAATAAATGAAATAACTATGACAGTCAATAGGGACAAATTATGTTTTATACATTTTGGGCTCATAAAATTAAGGCATATGATCCAAGACAAATGATTTCTGTAACAGGACCGGCTTTGGACGTGTGCAGCAGGTGCACAGGCACGGGGCCCAAGATTTTGGGTTAAATTCTGGAGCCCCAATTTTATGAATACTCCCTTTTATCTCTAGTATACTCATTACTCATGACAAACAGTGGTATTATTAATATCTATTTTTTTTCTCACCAAAACAATAATTACTGTTGCTTTAATATAGGTGTATAGAAATATGTAATTGACTTTTATATTTATTATTATTTTATTCAAACACCCATTAGTAAAAATTTTATAAAAAATTTTTTAAAAATTTTATAAAAATTTTATTTTGTCATTTGAGAGGGCCTCATTTTTAAGATTAGCACAGAGCCTCAAAAAATTTCCAGACGGCACTGTTCTGTAACATAATATATCATGAAATAATGAGCTCCTAGGCATCCACACCAAAAATTTTACTCCATATGTGACAGTCAGAACTAACATTTCAAACTTCAAAGGGTACTCCAAATGTCCATAGTGTCCTGACACCATAGTGCAGCTTGACTCAATATGAGGGAAATTAGTTCAAATGGATTTTCAAATAAATGCAGCACATATTTACGTCTTGTTTCATCCATCTAGTCATTTCAGCAATGGCTCTATTAATCTATAACATGTAACAAACAACTGGTAAGATCAATTTTTTCTATTCTTATCTTTTTGAGGGCAAGGTTTAATACCTTAATTCATCCATGATAATCCATTAATATTCCTTTACAAAGGTAAAGGAATCCTAAGAATCTGAAAGCTAATATTTTGAGTAACTTCCTGCCTTCCTCCATTGATGTATAAAACGACAACGCTCAACTGCCATATCAAATTTCTGCTGCTTCTTGGCTTCACAACTTTAAATATATTTCCCGTTCTAAAGTTGGCATGAAATACAAAAGTTATAATGCATCTAAGGCTGTCGTTTAAACTTCAGATACTCCCATTTTGAGTAATATTTGCTTCAGTTAAATCTTCGTCAACAGCAGCAGGTGCAACCATACCGTTTGTGACAGTCACATATGGACTCTGGTCTATCAGGGATTCCTCTGGGGTACAGTGCCCAGGACTTTGTGACTGCAAAAATAACAAGATATGGTGAATATAATGTACATGACAGACATATTTTCAATATGAAAATCAAAAATCTAAAGAGTTCAGCTATGGGCAATTTAACAGCAGACAGAATTCAATCTCATCCCTAAAACCAGATTTAAGGTTGACCAAAACTGACTAACATATCATAGAGAACCGACAGAGGGAAGCAAATAATTAGAGATGGATAATTTGGTGAATATTTAGTAAGATTTTAGTAATGGTTATCCAAGACCCTCTAATCTTGTTTTAACTCTTATATAAGAACATAGTCAATAATAGCACCTTCTTTTGTTTATGTGTAAGAGGACTAGCATGTAGAACATCAAAATATTCATTAACAGCACCAACCCACCTGCAAAAGAAGGAGCAGGTTAGAAACCCAACAAGCCATATCAAAATATGGTAAGTTATCAATGTGATAACATTTTAAACAGTATCTCTATGATTACGAGGAAAGAAATTCTGCACTATAATTCTCTTAGAAACTAGACATTATCATTGAATAACGAAAAATCAAAATCCTGAACAGACATTTGAAATCAGATTTAAAAATTTTAAATGTTGTAATATACACAAGTGAGTAAGTGACAAGCCCATATTAAGAATATAAATATCATTTTTTTGCTAAATAAGAATATAAACATTATTTAAAACTTTTTATACTGCTGTTTTAAAGATATCTACCTATTACCGAGTTGCTTATTTCATCTAGACAGGATTATTACAAGAGTACTAGAATGTATTACCACAGGCCAGATGCTGTTATCCCCTCAAAATAACCCAGATGTCCACCATGTTTGGTTGTAGCCAGTACAACGTTTTTGTTTGCTCTGCACAGAAATAAGTATTAGATCAGGTAATAGAACAAAAGGATGTTGAAAGCAGCGAAGCCAAAAATCTTTTTCGTATTTAGCACAGAGTGTTCACCTGCATTCATCCCATGGAATGGCTTCCCCAGGACAAACTGGATCATCCAGAGAACTAATACAAAGCAGTGGGACTGACACTCCTTTCACATAACCAGCAGAGCTAGCCCATCTGTAGTAGGTATCTACAGTCTAAATGAAAAAAATGTTATCAACAAAGAAATAGTGATACCGACTGTCTTTGTGTATTGTTTTTTTGTGTTCGGGAGTCTGACACAGAGGTAGGGTAGGTTTATATGCACCTCAATTTTAGTAGCAACACAAGTGGCATATTTATCGAAATCCCGAATTGTGCGTGCCTGTAGATGCAGAAAGGACCAACGAAACACAAAATATTAGCGAATAAAGAAAGGTGGATTACACTGATCATTTAGAACAATATAGAACTATACTTCAAAGCATATGATTTTCAATGCAATGTTTAGCAAGGATTTTTTTGGGTGCTTTAATGGATGACAAAGATAAAAAACAATTATCCTCTTATTTCTTCGAGGCCAAGAAGAAGAAAAAAATAAATAAATTTTGAGCAGTGCTAAAAGCTAGAACGTAAGCAACTAGACTACTACTACTTGATTAATGAAAACTTTATTTGAAGCACAGTTCAATGCAAACATGGCCTCTTGATTTCCTACATCAAGGTAATCATAGAAAATGTTTAATGTGATCCCATCTAAGGTGAAAGTCGAAGGCTGGAGAAAGACCACTATACAAATTTCATGACTAAAATAGCTTCAGCTACAGATGTAATTAATCAACAATCAGTTAAGTACTGTTTTTAAAGAGCTCGACGTACTAACGTTGTGTTTGGTTGGGGTGAAGAAATGAGTGGTGCACTAATATATGGGTAAATTGTTTTAATTTTAAATCCTTTCTCCATTCCCTTCCATTTCTAACAATACAAACTAAATTTAAACTCCCAATTTGAGAAGGAAGGCTCCATTCTCCATTCTACTCGTACTTTTTCACAAATCATGTCATAATATATTTGCACTCTTTCATTTTTTTTCCACCCTACCCTCCTATCTCCTTTTTCCACCATTAAGTTTGTTATTTTTTTTTTCATTTCATTTCATTCCGTTCCATCCTTTCCAACCAAACAGAGAGCAGAGCCTAGACTTCAATAAAACCCTTATATTTGGTAGCAGCAACTGATAATTTACCAAAAAACGAATCCAATAAGAAGTTCAATTGATGCTTAGATTAGGTTGTACAGAGTCGCAAAGATATTGATTAAATAAACTGTCTGCATATATCCTCAAATCCAAATTCAAAGAGAAGAACCATGGCACTACTATTTTTAATTGTTAATTACACCACGTACCATCTAAATAAAGGCTCTTACAAATTGGATTCCGGATTAAAAATATTTGCTGCCAATTGAAAAAAAATAAGGCAACTTTCTTTTTTTAAAGAAGTTTGCTTCAATAAAATTTGAAACATGAAACATACAAAATTATAAACATTAGACTTACACATAATACATTCATTCCAATTTTTATACGGTTAATACAGACAAATATTTATTAAGTTATTACTTTTGGAAAAACTTAAATTCTCAAACAGTCAACAACTGATAAAATTGAGCAGGTGAGAAAAGATGGAAGTGAATATAATAGATATTTATTGTTGTAAATATGTAATTGTACTCGAGGAACAGGAAATGATAGGGGGCTGGATTAAAGGATGTATTTTTCTCCAAAAGGTGAAAATATGCGACTACAATTACTTTATGTATCTCCAGATAATTTATGGAATTTAAAGTCATATATGTAGTCCAGTAGATTCATGATATCATAATTTCTAGAAAGAAGCCAACCTTTAGGATGCCTTCCCAATCACCGTGTTTGGTAAAATGAGCCTCATTCCTGAAACAAGCAACCACCCGTAAGGTTTCTCTACTGAATCAAACTAAATCATATCTCACATATAATAAGAGTGAGGGGGTTTCGTTGTTGGTCATCGTCGAGGTAGTCGCTGTTAGTATAAAATGTTTAGAACTCTAAGATAATACACTAATAATTGTTTTTAGCCAATTAAAATTTTCTAAATAAGGAAGAAACTAGATATAATAAGGATATTGTCACCGCATATTGTAAAAACTTAGAAATGTATTGTTGCCAACTACAACAAAAATATAGATAGATTCGTATATATTCTAAACAGTTATAATATATTCTAAGCAGCTATAATATATTCGCTCATTTTAAATGAGTAAAAAACATGTATTAAGGAGATTGATTGTAACCACTTGATAATAGTAGAAACCAAGAAGTTCTCTATGGTGAACTTGAGAAACTCTTTTCCTTTTAAAAAATATGCAATATCAACACACATATATTTTATTAATATTAAAATAAAAATTCATAATGATCCGCGCATCACGTGGGTATAGGCTATAGGCTAGTACTGACAGAAAGTATTAAATAGGGAGAAGTATTAGTAGCCGGATGGCTAATAGTAATTGCATATGACAGCTATTTGAGTTGAAGGTATTGTAGACATACAACATCGCATAACCTTGAAGACCAATAGCAAGAACTCTGTCATAAAACCTTTGCACAAGTCTTCTTTTTATGAATCTGGAACCAATCTGAACAAAAAAATGTAATAAATAACTGTTTGTGCCCATAAGTACAAACTTTAGGACAGAACAAAGAGGGAAAAGGTACATCTGCCAAAGATGTTATGTTACACATTCTTTCTATAACAAAGAAACAGGCTAGCTTACTGCCACTAGCAAAATATGGTTTTCATATACAAGTAAGACTAACCAAGAGATCCCATGGAGAGCATATAACAGCAGCACCAGCAACAGGAACTTGGTCACCATCTTCTCCGAGATACTTCCCCTAAAGAAAACCAAAAGGTATGTATGTAAGTATATCATATACGCAAACTTTATGAAAATGATCACGATCAAACTACAATAACAATGCCGCTGAATTAACGGGAGTTCTGCTGCACTTGAGCTGTCGTTTATAAACTGAAATTAATTCTATTTAAGCAACATATACATGTAGATCGATTTATACCTTTAACATTTAGAATAAAATAGTAGATCTATACATATGCTAAATTTTTTAGCCATGTAGAATCTATCTTGGATGGGGAGGAAAGGATGCAAAAGTAGTGAGGGTCTATTTGTTTGTTATCAGTTACTACATACATTGTTAAGAAAAGATGTGACATTATACTAATACTAAAGTGCATATTTGGGATCATATCCTGAATTTCAATTTCCAACAAGGCATCAAGATGCTCCCTTTCGGTTTTCTATTTGAAAGAGTTCATATACAAAAAGTGAGTATAGTTGAAAGAATTACTTTCAGCATAAGACGTACACAAGCACAGGCGACCAGTTCATAAACAACCAACTTGCACTATGGGGCCAGTAATCAATGTAACCACACAAGTAAGGAAAAAAACACTTAAACGTACCACAATGTTTGCCCCAATACTAAGTCCAACAAGATATAGAGGAGCATCAGGGTATTCTTCCCGAAGATGGTTATTGATGTCTCGTATATCCATTGTCCATCCAGCATTGTAAATGCGATCAGACTGCATCGATTACAGAAAATGCAATATATTTTAGTGCTGTGATAAACTATAAGCAGTGGTAACCGTAAAAAAGAATATATATATATATAATAATGGAGTTTGATTCTAGGAATCATGCCATTACAAAGAGAGCAATATAAAGCTAGTTATTTGGTACTAAACTTTCATGCTTTTAGAATACCAAAAAATGGAAAACTGTACTGAGTGTAACATTCAGTATCCTTCCTCTAATGCGCAGAACAATGATTTATTTATGACTAAAAACTGAAAATTACTTACGGTGAATGACACGCCACCCATTCCTCGATGATTGGTCACCAAGACATCCCATCCATGTTTGGCCATCTTGAAAGCAAAAAGCTTAACATACTGCAATAGATGTAGCAAAAGAACTAAGACCAGATGTCTCCCATAACCATAAACAGGTCACTGTTCCATATTCCAGTAAAGTGGGTAGCGTCTCATTATATATTATGTTGCTAGAAAATAGTGTCTCCTACAATCGCATATTAGCTTTAAATCTTAGAATTTAGTAAAACGCTTTCATGATTGTCAGATATAGGTATCCGCATAACATTAATCTATAGTGGCATCTCAAAGTTCATCATACTTGAAGCAAAACCTTACCAATAAAGATCTAATAATTCAGGTTACTTACTTTCAGAAAAGTAACAATACATGAATCATTGGATCATAGCATGTGCTAGAAATATGCAATGTGCAGTAATAGAGGGATCCATCGACTCTCACAGCCAAAATAAATTTCTCTGCCTTTAGGAAACATCTTGTAATTACACCAGCTGACTATTTTGTATTTTAAGTTGCATCTTGAATACTTACAGGAAATGGAGTAGGTATAATAGATTGGTGACTCCGTATTACTAAATGAATCGACTCATCAATGCAAGCTCAAATTAGAACTGGGTATTAAAAAGGACTCAATGGACACAACACAGTATCTGTGGTTGATCTTTCATATACAGGCTCAAGACTGGCATTCTTTGTTGACCTCAAATAATGCATTTTTAACAGTCAATGTCAATATATTATAATCAAATGAAGAGTAGTTTGAGAAAAGAAAGTCATGAAAGTGTAGTCAAGCTCATGTGCTACCAGCAGCACAAACTTACTTTAAAATTTCAATTAGAATTCGTCGAGTCACATGTAGTTTACAAGAGTTTTAACGTATTTTAAGTTTATAATCTTTCACTGCATCAGAATCACTTCATTTATGTAACTATAGTATGCCTTAACTTTAAGTATTACAACTTACAGCAGCAGAAGAATCACTCGTCAATCCGGGAACCACTACCACAATTGGTGTTGTAGTGTTCTTTGGAATAACATTGCTCTCGTCTGAAGGACTTCCTAAGACTGCACAATAAGTGGAAATGTTAATAAGGAAACCACATTGTAGCCCTATTGTATTTGCAAGTTGCAATATCATTATGTAGAAGCATGTTTTGTAATTGTGCCTCAGATAGAGACACAGTAAAGTCAAAAAATTGTTGGGTTGCTTTCCTCATACACATAATATATAATTTTTATATATGTAGTTACCCATGAAACTGGGACCCCACATATGTATTCTACCGGGCTATCTACATAAACTATCCACATGTAAGTTACAAGGAGTAAATAAAATCAACAGAATCAATGTCATTGTGAATAAGGATAAATACTTAGTTTAGCTACCAAGCTACCAGACTGAAATGTTAATAAAAAGGCTATTATGATAGGCAAGTTACTACAGAAGAAACAATGTTACACGTGTTTGCAGGTGCATTTACAAGTCATGAAAAATATGTCAAAACTTTTAGCATTACCACTTGAACTCATCAACCAATCCAATGCAATAGTTCCACCATCAGATGCATGAAATAATTCTCTGCAATAAGTTATTCATGTTAAACATATAAGTTAACTGAATACTTGGCTTTTAAACATGCATTAGATTTACAAGGCTTCGGCTAGTGGATACCCCTCTTCCCTCGGTAATTGGAGGTCGAGGGTTTAAGCCACCGTGGAGGCAGGGTATGTGTGTATTCAAATTTATGTAATTGACCAACCAATAGAACAATCTAAATATTACCTTTTGTAGGTGAAAGCAGGAGGCCTTCCAAAAAGCTCTATAAGTGTAGTATGAAAGTGTGGACTTGCAAGCCATGGTGTGGATAGGTACCTGTTTAATCAAGGTTTCGTGAATCTCAAATATACATAAACACACATTATCTATGCTGTAATAACTGGTGCGAAGAAATTTAGACCAGGCATAGTTACTCTAAGTATTAGTTAACTATTTACACTTGATATCAAATATCAATACAATTTTAACCAAGTGAGCTCCTTAGTTGTGAGCATAACAAACGAGCCGCTCACAAGCTAAAGTCTGGAACCTAATAACAAACTGCTTGTGAACATAAATTAATGAACTGCTTACGAACTTGCCAATGAGTATAATTAATGAGCTTTGCTTGTTCGTTAGCATAACTAATGTACTAATAGGCTACTCGCAAAATAAATGCAAAGCTGGACTCAACAATAATATTTCATAATTTGAAACCTTAAGGTGTTATAGGATGGCTCCAACAGGATCTTATGTTATTCAACACTAACAATAATATTTCATAATTTGAAGTCAAGCCCCGCTATTTTCTAATGAGCTCAGCTTCAGCAATGCAGAGCTCAAACTGACTCGATTTCACCCTGCAAACACACACACAAAACAAACAAAAATACAGACACAATTATTTGAAATTATAATGAATTTATTATACCTGGTGTGAAGAATTTTGCACTTGGAAACAACAGACTGGTAAAGCTCAGAACCAGAATGATAAGTAAGATTAACAACACTCCCGCCAGAGAAAAGATCTTCAAAGAAATGAAATTCCAAGAAATTGTACAAAACCACAAGAAACACACAATACAATCCAATCACATAATGGGTTATAGGTATAACTGATAAGGCCTTAAAAAAGAGTCTATAGCCACTAATTTGTGAGACTTCAATTGATTCAGCACAATCCTCCATTAGATTTTGGGTTCTTGATGCAAAAGAAAAAGAACCCAGAACGAGAAAGTAAAAGATGTATGTGTTCGTCAAAGTGTCCGACACAAACAAGTTAGGAAACAGATATGACAAGTTTTTGTAGTGGGGCGGACTGCGGAGCAGCTGAGAGTCAAGAGTGGCTAGCGGTTGGTTGGAAATTTAAATGAGTGTTTTAATAAAATATAAGACAAACAGTTGGATTCTGGCGGGCGCTGGGCTTTGTGGACTCACGACTTTACTAGCCTACTTCTAAATGGATCATGTGTCATGTGTGTGGGATAACTGTTTTTTAAGAATTGAAATCATTAACTATTGGTATTTTTTATTATTTTTAATTTTTAATATTTAAGTTATATTTACTTTTGTGAAAGTTTATTTGTTGGG
>PHNY01092724.1:7725-17989 GCA_003724115.2 Anethum foeniculum
TTTGCAGGTTTCTGTCTTCTTGTTTATTTTCTTTCTCGGTCCAATAAAGAAACTCCGCGCACATACACCTAGATGTTGTTATCTCCAAACGAAATCTTTAATTGTTTTTTTGTAATTAAGTTTGATTAATACAAAGATTACAGTTTGTTATTGTTTTTCTGTAATTAAGTTTGATTAATACCAAGATTACAGTTTGTTTTCCAAAATTGATGATGGTGATTCACGTGATTTGGTTTTTATTTCTATGTGATAGAATAGAGACTTTTAACAAAAGTTTCTATATTCCTTGATTGTGATTTGATTTGGTAATAGAAATAAATTTATAAGTTGCTATTTTTTGAATATGTTTTATTTGATTATAATAATTACTTGAGTTTTACAGTATAATACCTATATGGTAATTACTTTATTGATGGATTTTAAATACATTAATATTTCTTTTTTAATATATAAGTATATGTTTTTAAGAGTATTCATAAAAAAGTGTGTGTTGGATATTGCCTACGGGCATTGTTTTTTGTAGCATTCCCAAATGTTATACGTTCATGTATATCAAAATGTTATATGTATAATCTAATATTTACAAAAAAATTATTTTTCTTATATCTGTAAACATTCATTATTTATTATTTATTATTTATTAATAGTGAGGTTCTAATAAGAGGGTATTCTCTTTGGTTAGAAATTTTATTAGTCCAATATATATATATATTTTATTTCAATATATATGTACTATTTATATGGGTTTATGTTTAGTTAAAATTAGAATTATATTTTTTTGGTTTATTCAGCTAGTTATGGTATTTTTATTCTTTTCTGTTTCTTAATTTTAGGTTGCTTCTAAATGAGTTGATTTAATATTGAATACGGTGTTTTCTTATCGGACATTAAAGATTTATCTTCTAAATTTTCTTGATTAAAGAATAAATTCAATGAAAGGAAGTTTTTGCTGCGAATATTGTATGTTGATACAATTTATTTACGTGTAAGGTATGTGTTGTCAAAAAAATATATGATAGACATTTCATGTGGTTAGCGCGAATGAAGCGCCAGAAGTGGGGAGACGCGCATCCTCGAGGTTGATCATATGTCTTTATACCAATTAACCTTTCATCCATGTACCACAGAATTTGGTTCAGAATTAATCGTGCCTTATTTAAGTTTTATTTTTCAACTCAAGAACGTCGGTAATCGGATCCGTGGTCAAGTTTGTTTGTAAAATCTGTCCTAAACTTGAAATATGATAGCCTGCATCATGAAGTTCTGGTTTGTAGTATGTGTTCTAGAACTAGAATTATGATAACTTGCTATCATGAATTTCTCTAAGATTCACATACAGCCAAATATGTTACTCTGGAATTCGTCTAATATGCTTTTTTTGCCTATAGATATAAGCAATTGGGAGAAAAGGAAAAGAAAAACAAAAGCCTTACGACTTCCCAGCAGAGAGACAAATAAACATGACTAGTTCATATAGTCGGCTAATATATATAAGAGATTCGTTAATTTTTTTTCGATTACTGAGAATAATTTTTACTGTTATTGTTGTTGTAAAAAATTATAGTGTGCTGCAAATATAATTTTTCTTTTGTCTGATGTCTACATATTCTTTTACGGAAATTGTTGTGCATATCTTTGTATTCTATATATAATAGCCCAGCATAAGTATAAAATTAGTGAGACATTTTATTTATGTGAAATGACGAATTTACCCATGTATTGAAAAAATATAGGTATAAAATTAGCGAGACATTTTATTCATGTGAAATGATGAATTTACCCATGTATTGAAAAAAAAAATGTTGTTATTTGGATTTTAACATGAGTCTACAAGTTTACTTGCTCACTTCAATACCACTATACTAATACTATGCCATTTGAGTTTTTAGTCATGCAATTTGTATGTGTGGCATGAGAGTAAAATTTGATATTTTTACTATTGCACCTTATGAAATTACATTTTTCACTCACATTTTTCTTTTGATATTTGTTGATTTAGTTACCTATGTGTTTCAAAATAATTTCAGTTACTATTTAAATAAACTAATCAATGTTTAAAATATAAAATAGCTTTATTACGAAAAATATAAATGAATTAACACATAACATGTATTTTAATTAATAATATAATACTACTTTAAGTAATCGTCATATTTATATTTACGATATTACATATAAGAAATGATTATTCAAATCTAATGATCAAGTATACACTTATATGATTTATTTGATCTCATGAAAAAACTAAGTCAATATTGTGTTTATCAATAAAAATCACATTGTTTTTATCATAGTAACTTGATTAAAACAACTCATCTAAATTTAATGAAATTAAGAACGTTTGGTTGATAAACACGAATTACAATATTACCTGATAAGTGTGAAAATACGAGGACGCGACCAATATAATTAATAACATATAAGTAGATGCTATTTATGAAAATGGTTAAAAATGAAAAATAAATTATTTTATTATTAAAACATTCCTTCTAAAACTTGCGTAAAAATTTTCATCTCATAATAAATTTAAATATTAGTATATCGATTAAGTTGACAAGACAAGGTACTAATAATTTTAAACAATCTTTTATACTAAATATATTAATAATAAAGGTACATTTTTTCAATCAAGACAACTTCCGAGAACAAACAATCTAAAAAGTCAATGAAAGAATGATATTGAGAAGCCTTATATCATGTACAAAATGAAAAAATTGAAAGTCTAACTAATACAAGTTGTCAAGGCAGTTAAGTTTGATATTTGAAATTGATACCCACAAATGTACATACAACTTATAATTATGACAGATATTTAAATGCACAAAATTTCATTATTACTTGACTAGCCAATTTATTTCATAAATTAATTTTTAGTTTATTTCATATGAAAATACTAGCTAGCCAGTAAAATATATTAATTTTCAGTCTTTTGTATATAAACACGTATCAACTATACTACTTGTACACATTCAATTACATGCTACATTCAGATTATTCATTCAATGAGTTAAAATTAGTAACATTATATAGATTAGTAACGTTTTTCACACAAATCATACACATCAATATACTTGAGATACGATATTACCCGATCATAACGAGGCAAATTCAATTAATAATATATAAGGAGGTGATATTTATAAAAACAAATAAAAGAAAAAATAAATTATATTAATTAATAAAACACACCCTTCTTTCTTTTACACATATAAAAAATTTTCATCTTGCAACCAAATTAAATATTACTAATAGGTAGATTAAGTACACAACAGAAGATAATAATAAATATAAAAAAATGCATAATTAACAAAATAATGTTGATATATTGATAATAAAGAAACACTTTTTTGATCAAAATAACTTTTTAAAAAATAATAAAGAGTCAATGAAACAACTTTGAGAGACCTTATATCAACTACAAAATAAAAGATTTTTAAAGCCTTATTAATACAAAGTTCTTACGGTAGGTCATGTTTTGATATTTTGTTATAGATGCCCACAAATGCGCATGCAACTTACAAAATTGTGATGCATATTTAACTATTATTTGAACATAAAACTTCCTTCATGTCAGATTATTAGAAAATACAGTTATATATTAGTTTTTAATATATTTCATGCGAACACATTTACGAGTTAATTATATATGTTAACTTTTAATTTTTTGTATATAAATACATAACAACTATAAAAGTTGTACTTATTCATTACATGTTACATACAATAAAATGAATTCTTAAGTATGTATTAATCATAAGCATTGATAATTAATCGACTTATACTAAATATGCTTGAGATATCAAATAATTTTATTAATAAATAAATAATAAGAAAACATAATTATGTGTTGCTCAAAAAAATTTCTAGAAAATGACAAGTGTGTTGCACGGTAACAGCACTAACTTAACATGCTAAATTTATTGACGTTCTTGTTAATTTAGTAAAACATACTACTTCCATAAACAAAAGTGAAATCTTGTCGACGAATACAAAAAATGTGGCCATTAACAATAAAAGTTTTTTTTATAGTCATTAACCACATATATATATATATATATATATATATATATATATATATGTGTGTGTGTGTGTGTTAAATGTTGGTGGCTGGAATCGAACTCAAAACTTAGTTGGTTAACATTTGTAGTATTTGATCTAACGTTTACAGTTATTTGATTTGCAAGATACTCTGACTTGAAAAATACGATTAACCAAACTACAAATTAAGCCTAGCTATTATAGTTTAGTACACGGGTCTTTATTAATTTTTTTTATATATTACTATTGCTACATATAATTTCAATATAAGTGATTAAATAATAAAATTTATTATTATTTAATTATTATTTTATTCCGAGTATTGTGATTTTTTGATAATCTAAATAGTATGAAATAATATGTGGTTAATGAAATTTGAATTATATAGATTTTTATATATACTAGGATGCCTTGCCCGCTACGCACGGTTGAGGCATGATTTTCGTCCAAAGAATGTGTAGACTACTACTTCCATTTTAATATATGTATGTGTAGTTTGCTGTTTAGTTTGGGCTTATAACTTTTGGGCCTTTTACCTGGGCCCATTATTAATGTCGAAATAATAATATTTGAAGTGCGTTGAAGTTACAATTTTCCTTTTTTTATATAAATTTTATTCCTAAAAGTTAATTCAGATGTTTAATATCATAATGGTAGTAGTTGGATGCACTTGTCACAGGCATAAGGGTTTTTGTTTTGTAACTGCCTTTTTCATCTACTTTACTCAATGTGGTGAACTGTTTTTATCCCCTTGTTGTTGTTGTCTTTCCTTTTCCGTGTGGCCACATTGTTTTCTTGTAATTGGTAAGGTAATGATTCATTCACTTTCTATTGTTCCCGTTTAAGTAATTGTTATAGTTTCCCTTACACATTATGTATTATTCTGTTTTTTGCCTCTTTCGTATAACTTCACTCAGACTGCATGTGATGTATGAATTTATTTCTTTGATTTAGAATTTGGTCCATGATTTTTCCTTTTTGTTTTTCTATTAAGTCAATATATGTAGTGATGGATTTGTCTTCCAAATTTGTGAGGAGGTTAAGAGTATCTGAGTGCTCTTCAAATGAGATGGTTAGTTTATCGTTTTCGGTAAGTATTAAGTCATACATTATCGTTTTGTTTGTGTTTTTGTTTGTAATTATTTTTTTCTTTTTGTCAGCATGTGCCTCATGCATTCTATGTCCAATTTGGGTCACGTATCCCAGCTACCGTGCGTGTTGTTGTTCGTACTGGATACGTAATTTGGGCTGATTTTGATAAAGTGAATGAAAAGTTTAAGGGTTTGCGTGAATTTCATTTGGATTTTGGCCTTAGATCAGGTCATACTTTGCTATTTGAATATGCTGGTGGTTTTGATATGAAGGTGTGTATTGTTTATCTTTATGGCACGGAGATTGAGTATCCTAATATAGTCCATAATCTTCAACCATGCGAACCAAATCCTGGTATGAATTTGTCTAAATTCTTGTGTAAGTATAGTGAGATGTTTTCGTATTAATTAAAAATCATAACAGTTTTATATTTCTATATTGCAGTTTCTATTCATGATGGGGTGGGAAAGTTATTGATATTGTTGTAAGTGCAATTGATTATTTGACTGGGTTTTTTACTCTCCATTCTCTATTTTTAATTATTTTCTAGAACTGAATATTCTATATTGGTTGTTAGGGTGTACCATTTGAGTTTACTGATCGCGTATGTGGTCTTTTTCCTCCAAAAGTTGCATATCATGTCAGTAGTGGTTATCAGTTAGTTGGAAAATATTTGGCCCGACAGCATGATCTTTCTGGCTTGCACAATGTATGCAATATGTTACATGTTTCTGATCTGAATTGTTTCCATATGTTGGTGTTCACGTACCACGGTGGTGATAAGTTTACCCTCATTGCTATTGACCGCTCTCATATTGAAGCTCCTATATCGCCAATTACACCTGACTATGGTATACACCTTTCCTTTGAATTGATAGGCACCTTTGTTTGCACTTTGTTTCATTAATTTTTATTTCCCCTGTTTATTGAACAGGTTCTGTTTCGGATACTTCTTTTGGTTGCACTACTTTTCAGTTTGTTATCTAGGATTTTCATGTTCTGCCATATGAATATGGTGTGGTAAGTGTAGTAATGTTTGTATCTCCTTTATTTTTTGTATGTGGAAGTTAATTTTCTTTGTTGTTTTAAGTGATTAGTGATTGATAATATAATGTATCATGTGACATTTTTATTATTAAATTTGTCGTTGGGTATAAGACATCCCAGTGGAATTCAGGAGCCTTTATAAGAAATGGAATAAGATTGATTATATTAGTGCATACGTGGGTAGTTATTTTTGGAAGCTTGAGACTCGTAAGCGCAACGATCGGAGGAGAACAACTATTAATGATGGGTGGTCTATATTCAGGCAGGATTTGGAGCTTGTTGCCGGTGATACTTGTATTTTTGAATGGCGTGATGGGAGTATACATAATTTTGATGTCCTTGTGTTGAAGGAAGATGATGCCAATGCCTAATTACCGAATTTGTTAGTTGTTTTTTAAAAACTTTATGTCATGGCATGTAATGGTAAATTACTCTAGACTTGTTCGTCTCCGGTTTTATTTTGATGTATAACTGTTGGCTTTGGATGTTGATGGATTTATAAATGTCCATGGTTTATGAAAATCGTTAATGTTGAAATGAAGTTACTCCGTAACTTATTTTCATATCGGCATTTTTTTTTGGTATAATATTAAGACAAACAATTGGTCATTAAATTAGGTGGGAGTTAAATATTGTTTGAAGTAGCATTACATTTCATACATTTCTTATTATTACATTACTCCGTTGATAACGAAAACGTTGTTTGTGACATAGAATAGGCTTAAAATTTGTTACAGCAAAAGTTGTAATAGTATTGATGAAGGAACACCTCGAGTCCTATGATAGTACCACAACCAAAACTTGTAATAATATTGATGCAGGAGCACCTTTGCTCCAATGATAGTACCGCAACCATTACATTTCTACCAACCTCCTTCTCCCAGACTATAAGATGACAAACGTTAAATGTTGTCACTATGACTTGGTGATTATAAAATTGTGTAGTAGTATATATATTAGTGAACTGTTACCTACTTAAGCTGCATTTTTAACTGTTGTTCATTTGCAATATCTCATCAAGGTGGTATGAAGGTCCACTTTGCTATTTGAATTTGACTAAGTTAAAACATTGAATTATATTTTCACTGAATACACCTATTTCACGTGTAAGAAATCACCTGAGTTGTTGAGCTATAAGTAGATTGCATTGTTTGGGTTTTCTTTTCTACCTCTACTTCGTTTTCCCACCCAACTATTATTCCAGTCGCCACGTAATCCAGAGTGCTTTTGTCAAGGTTTTCCTGCTGTATTAGTAACTTGAATGTGTAGTTTTTTCCTTCAAGTGTTTGCAGCTCTTTTGGAAATGAATTGTCCTATATGAAAGCAGAGGATTATAGTTGCATGAGTGGCAGAACTATGTAATAAAGGGGTTTTGTATTGGTTACATCAGTTTCAACATCTTCCACCCTTTTCCCAGTGACAATGCGTATCTCTCGGTCTTGAAAGACAATTTGTAGATCCCCAGTTGCGTCCTGCACCACTGTAGAAATGTTGTACCTGCGGTTGTCATATTTGTTAATACTGAATCTTCTATTACTTCATAATTATGGTAACATTGTAGTGTATTAATATACCTTTTCAAAGTTTCTGGTATAATTTTCTTACAAATTTTGTAGAAGAAGTCGTTTAAACACTCAGTTTCTGAGTAGCAAGAGGAGCAAATGTGCCTTTTCCATTGAGGCGTCTGTGCAACTGATTTAACTATTGGTTTGCAGACAACCTCTTGAAGACAACACTCTGTAGACAGTCGTTTAATTTCATCAACGGTAGAGAGTGTGATAGGATTGTTCCTTCGTGCAAACTTTTGGGTTGAGAATATTGGATCTTTTAGCCTAAATGATTTGATAAAATAGTTCTTAGTAGATATGAAAAATTTGGCATTTTATCTGTTAAGGGAAAATACGTACTTATTCCACAGTTTTGCAACACTGTGATGTTCATAGTTTATGTAAAATCTAGTTGGGGAGTAGTTGGAAATATCAAGTTGGTCTGACAATTGAGATAGTAAATAAAGATGTAATAAAAAAATTAACAAATTTATCAAAGTCGTGTATAATTTACCATTCCAGCTAGTAATTCTTGCACTTGAGATGATGATTATAATGGGTTCTTCCCAGTTTTCGTGCACTGCTCTATCAAAATCTTCTGCAAATGTACTCCAGAAAGTAACATTGATTTTCTTCCTACGTAGGTGTCAGCAATTGGGAGTAATGTGTATGAATCAACATTTTGTAATTAAATTTGGGTTATGTGGACCATTTACCTCCCATCAGTAATTTTGAATTTAATTTTCACTTGTTTGTTTGGCACTCGGCTAATGGTCGGAATTTTCTCAATTATTCCTATGACATATGTTTAACAGGTCACCTTAGTATATGTAAAACAAAGAATGTGTAATAGGTAGGAAAGGTTAGTCATAAAACCTCTAAGATAAAGAACTTGTTTTGTCATCGGTTTGAGGTCTGCATACTCAAACAGGTCGAAGCTGTTCTTTGGTATGAAAATGCTTTTTTCATCGACTTCTTTTACTTTGGTATCAGCTGTGAAAATGATTTACTGCTCCATCTGGACTGGTCGATACTTGTCCTTGTTTGTATAGTCTTTCACCTGAAAATTTTTGATTACGTAGACATTTCCCTGCACAATAAGTCTGGAGATCTTTTTCTACAAAAGCAACCGATACGAAGGCGTGCATCCTACAATTCTGAGACGTGAATGTGTAGTGATATGTTTAGATATCAAGGATTGGGTATTTTCTCTGGTAAAAGCATTATGTTGTAATAGGAAATTACCTTGTTATCCAATAAGAGGTAATTGATTGTTTTGAAGATAATCCCAGTGGTTGTAACCCTACGCCATTCTTTTATGACCCGCACTCCAATTTTCCAATCCTTTCTTCCCTTGTGAACACTTCTTAAAGATTCAAATTCCTTGCCTGACATTGTCTCTGGGTATTTAAGCATTTCTATGGTCCTCAAATCTTTTATGTGAATAGTCTTTATGCTATCTAATTGTGGTAGGTAAATGAAATTAATTTCTGTTCGTGTTAGTTGGTTTGGCCAATTAATTTTCCCTCTGCTGCAGTACATTTTTGTGTTGTGGGGGGCCTGGTATAATTATTTAACTTCTGCAACTTTTATTTTCTTAATTAATTAGATGTCATCATGTTTGAAATTTTACTAAAAATCTGTAGGACATGATTAACTTTCAAGTTATTTACGGAATATTCGAATTTAGTCCTGGCTTTCATATAATAAGAGTAAATATTTGGATTTAGAAATTAGCACGTAGCATGAAATTATTGTTAACTATGAGTAACACAAGTAACTAGACAGAGGGGGGTGAATGGATAGTTTTAAAAAATAAAACTGGATATAAGCTTTCTTGACTCTGTTTGCTGTGTTTGTGTGTGTTGTGTATGCATGCGGAAATGTAAAGAACAAGAACACACAAGATACTTCAATTCACTTTATACAAGAAAATCGAATACTACAGCTACCAGAATGATGGTTCTGGCTTAGAAAACAAAGAAGCTGAATGTTCTTTGTTTTTCTTACAGAGAAAGAAAAGACAGATCAGGTTATTCTATTGTAACTCACACTCTTCTGGTTAATGAGAATATGCATGATATATATTACCTAAACAAGACTAGAGCACATTCCCATTTTACACAATTGTCTTCACTGCAAGAACGACTGTGACAATTTAGTACTGACGTACGACTGTGCAGGTTGGACCACCAAAAGATTCTTCTTTTCTGTTTCTTCCTCTCCAAGTTGAGCTGTAGATTTTCCATCTGTCTTTGGACCACAGACCAGTACAGATGCTTCCAGTATTNATTTTCTTTTCTATTGTACCTTCATTTGTCTTGTTCATATATGGCAATGTATTGATGTAGTGAACTCTAGTCATTCCTCTTATCCAAACATGTCAGCACAGCTATTTTAGACTTTGCGGAATTAGGATTTCTCTACACGATGTTCATAGGACTTTGCTACATACGAAAGTGTAGAGGAGTTTGCGATATAGCTATGCTGAGACTTTGCGGTATGGCTTTGAAGACTTTGCTACATAGCACTTTGCGATA
>PHNY01092728.1:0-11508 GCA_003724115.2 Anethum foeniculum
ATTTATTAATCTAACATTTATATCGCAGTAAATTAAGAGTTAATAAATTATAAAAGGGAATAATCGATAGAACATAAACTTAATAATCCAAATGTCTTATACTAAAACATAATAGTGTTGTATCTAGTGCACAAACACTAATAGTAAGACCACGGGATTTGTGGTTCTTGGTTTGAGGGGAGGATTGTTAGGTGGTGTCAACCCAAGTACCACATTGAATAGATAATAGAAAATTATCTGGTATATAGAGCAGCCAATTAACTCCATTAGTATGAGGCCTTTTGGGGTATGCCCAAAAATAAATCCGTGCGGCTCGGCCCAGAGCGGACAATATCATACTATTGTGGAGTTATGGCTTGCTCGCGGCCCAACAGAAGGGACATGCCCCTACCCTACCTATTAGTTCAACAAATCCAACAATAGAACCAAGAAATTAATACAAGAGGCTTAACAGTCTGAGATCTAAGGATAAAAGGTTTTATAATTTTTTACAAGTGACACCTTTTCTCCTGAAGAACCTTTTGACAATGTTAACTGTGATTAGATGACTACAGCTAGCCCCTCCATGAAGTCTTGAGTTCTTCTCGGCCCAAATAAAATAATCTGCAACTAAAATGAATACTCGGCCAAACTGAGTCCCTAAGTTGTTTCTAGAAATGATATTTAAAAACCCATCATCAGAAGACCAGTTACTAGGAACTAGTAAAATAGAGCATTCCTTAATAATCTCACAAGAAAATTTGCACTGGAAAAAAGATGGTCAATAGTCTCCAAGTAGTTTGAGCAAAGGAGACAGTGGAAAGGAATCTGCATGCCAGAGAAAATCATTCTGTCTCTTGTCAGGAGTGTTTTCCCCATAATAAGCCATAATACAAAGGCACATTTTGGAATCAAGGGCTTAAGCCAAACCAAAATGAACGACCGCACCGGGCAGCTATAGACCGGATAGAATGCCATACGTCTGTAATTTTTAATCTGCTTTGGTCTTCCCATAAGTTTTCATCATGAGTCCCAATGGTTATTGTGTGAAGAAGAGAACGAAGCTCAATCATTGAACCATGATTATAATTCGGAACTCCCCATTCATTTCCACTCAACAACTCTCTACCCCTGGTTTGAAAGTTGGAATCTGCTATAGAAAAGATATCTTCACCCAAGGTGTTGCTTAGAGATCTTCCTCTTAACCATGGATCGTGCCACAGAGAGAAAGAAGAATCTATTCCAACTTTGTAAGTTGTAACGAATGAACTGTAAAGCAATCGAACGAGCTTTCAGAATTCTCTGTAAGCTCCACAGACATTTTTGGGGAATTTTCATAGACCAGAAAAAACGATTCTTCAGGAAAGTATTATTCACCCATTTCACCGAGATTGAGTTAGACTTGTTGCTTACAATGCGCCACTGTTGCGAAAAAAATATAATAATATTTGTACAGTTCACAACAAATAAATTTTCAAAAAATTAATAAAAACTATTTGAAGAAAATTTATATTTCTACAATGGGGTATCAATTAAAACTGTTAAAGAATTTATTTTTTTGATAAAAAATTATTACTCACTTTCACGTAATGTGATACAAATTATTGTTCTTATTTTTTTGCCGGAACGACTTCGATATAGATACCTGATATTCAGGTACCATATACTAAAATAAAATTTACAAAATTACTCGTCTAGTTATCACATTTCATAAGCTTCAATGCTTAATAATAGCATGAGGTGTTCATTTAACTTTCACCTGTTTCATCTTTATCACAATAGATAATTGCAGTAGCCATATCTAAACACTACCTACAGGGATGGAAATTTCCATTAACTATAACAATTTTACTAGAAACAGCGAAGAAGTGGGCCACAACTTTCAACACACTACGACAACTTTAATCAGAAACATCAGACCATATAAATAGCAATCAACTTCCTTACTTTACATCTAAAAGACCATAACCAGCACCGGAGCAACACCGTAAACCAGCACTGGAGCAAGAGCTTGACATTAACTAGTGACATGGAATAAATCCCACAATCAACGGAATTTAACAAAACTAGCATATCCACTAATCTCTCCATCGATTTAAGAAAATACTCCCAAACTGACTAAGCTATAAGCAACTTTGGTAGCCATCACATATGTGGGGTAAAAAAGAGTGAGTTGTGTTAGATTTCATAGAATATGTATGGATTATTGGGAGGACGAGGTGTTTACGATTGTTGATTGTGATTTGATAATATCCTGCAGATTAAGAGATTTTAATTTGATTTTGTTAACGGAGGAATTTGGTGATAACAAATTCGGGGACGGTTGCTGGACTTATGGTGGTGATTGATGGTAGAGCATAGGTCAAGGTGTTTAGGGTTAGAGTTTTGTGTTTAGAGGAGGCTGAGATTGTATGGGTTATTGAATTATGCAATTAAGATCGAATGTCGAATTCTCTCTTATTCGCAAGGGGTGCTTCGTACCATACAATGTGCCTACATACCCTATTTATAGGGATCAAGCCAGACGTAGTTCTTGGAGAGCAAGAAACAATGTTTCCTTCTTTACAAAGCCCATAGGACTGAGGCCACCTCCTTAAACAGCCGTCATGGACCAAAAGCCCAGTTACTTTCTCGGAACATAGAGGATAAATCATTGACCCGAGATTATCGGAGTCAAAGCTTTATCCTTATCTACTGAGAAAAGGTAACTAATAACAGGGCCGGTCTTTCAAGTTTACCCAAAGGGGAAAGGCCTAGCCCTCTTCCAAAGCTGCAGTATATTTCAATTGATATTGGGCGAGGCTCATTGTCTTCAGAGTCTTCAAGTAGCTCCTGTGGGGAGGTTCCCTTTCCTTGGGCCCAAAGGACATGGCTTTCTTTGGTAGGACTGTAATCATTTTACGGCTTAGGCTTTCCATGTAGTGAGAACCCAGTTAAATTTGACAGCCTAGGTCTTCTTCTTTCTGTGAGCTAGGCCCATGGTCTTCAGGGATTTCTTCAAAATGGTTCTTGAGTTCTCTCAGCACTTGCCAGATGAGAGGCTTTTACCAGGCGAAGCCTAGGCTTCCTAAAGGGCGAGGCCCAATATAATTCCATCCTAGGCCATATTACTTCTTTGTATTGATCATGGACGAGGCTCCCAAAGATTAGAGGCTATCTTGTTGTCACACAAGGCCCAGTTCAACATTAGGCTAGGCTCCATAGATGCCTATGCTCCGGAAGAGGCTAGGCTCGGAGAGGCTAGGCTCCGGAAGAGGCTAGGCTCGGAGAAGCTAGGCTCCGGGAAAGGCTAAGCTCCGCATGAGGCTAGGCTCCGGAAAAGGCTTGGCTCCGCATGAGGCTAGGCTCTACATGAGCCTAGGCTCGGGAAGAGGCTAGGCTCCGCATGAGGCTAGGCTCCCGAAGTGGCTAGCCTCTACATGATGCTAGGCTCCTGAAGAGGCTAGGCTTGGAGGGTTTAGGCTTCGGAAGAGGCTAGGCTCCGCATGAGACTTGGCTCGGGAAGAGGCTAGGCTTGGAGAGGCTAGGCTCCAGAAGAGTATTGGCTCGGAGAGGCTAGGCTCCGGAAGAGGCTAAGCTCCGCATGAGGCTAGGCTCCGGAAGAGGCTAAGCTCCGCATGAGGCTAGGCTCCGGAAGAGGCTATGCTCGGAGAGGCTAGGCTCCGCATGAGGCTAGGCTCCCGAAGAGGCTAGGCTCCGCATGAGGCTAGGATTCTGAAGAGGCTCTTCGGCTAGGCTCCGTATTAGACTAGGCTCAGGATGAGGCTAGGCTTGGAGAGGTTAGGCTCCGCATGAGGCTAGGCTCCAGAAGAGGCTAAGCTCCGCATGAGCTAGGCTCGGAGAGGCTAGGCTCCGGAAGAGGCTTGGCTCGCATGAGGCTATGCTCTGGGAGAGGCTATCCTAAATACTGTTCCCAAATGACTTGATATCATGTTCTTACTTTTGATGTCTATGACCTTATTGGATCGTGTCGGTTTCTCAGGCGGACTACGCCTCTACAAGGGCGAAGATATTCCATATTGGGCCTAGGCCACATGTCTCTTCTCTTGCTCGATGGTAGTATTGTTTGCTATGCTCCGGGTGAGGCCTACATCGTAAGCGAGGCCTATTCCTTAGATGAACCCAATAATTCATAAATTAAAACCCGCAAATTGGGTTTTTCCTAATCAGTGGGCTAGCCTCAGAGATGGGCTATCCTTATAAACAGCGGGCTAACCTCAGAAATGAGCGATACTATTTTTTCCCATAACAACTACCCCCAATTTCTTGGAACAAGTATTTTGAAAAGAAACTAAGTCATTCAAAATATTTTAAATAAAAGAGGCGACACCTCTTAGTAAGCGATACTCTTTCAATTTTATCATTTATATATTTAAAATGCCTCGCTTACTATAGAGGCCTTTGTTGCTATTTATTGAGGGCATCGCCCATACATGTATTGCACTTATGATAACTGTCCAAATATTTTCGGGCTATTAAGATTTTCAATAGGACCTCTCTTTTTAAATAAATATTGTTGGCTTTGAGAGGACTTCCACATAGGGCCTCGCCTTGCAAATAAATAATGTAGGATTTGAGAGGTTTCACATAGAGCCTCGTCTTTTTAATCAAATTAAGGCTTTCAAAGGTCTCTTTTAAATCCTCGCCTTTTAGATGAACATTAAGGCTTTTAGAGGTCTCCCATAGAGCCTCGCCCTTTAAGTAATGAATAATGAATTTTTTACTTCAAAGGCATTAAGTAATAACAAGGCCTCATTCATTTGAATGGAATTTTAACAAATACTGAACTTGTAAGGTCTATAGCCTTTTTTGTGGCTTTTACTTAAAGTAGCCCATATATCAACTTTTTCGATGTTCTATAAAGAACATTTCTCATAATTTAAAGGGCTTCTAAGAGCCTCGCTTTTCAATAAGACTTCTCCTACATGTTAGGTTTCTAGTAGTTCCACTTAGAACCTCGCCTTAAGACTACCAAGGCTTCGCCTTTTATAAGAAATAACATCACTTGTAGCTATGAACATTTTCACAAGAAAATAACGAGCTTTCCTTTCATGAAGGAATTTTAACGTTTCATGATTGCTCCTAAAGCTTAGGCTTTGAGATTAAATGAAAACCTCGCCTCTCGAATTTGTTTTCATCCTTATATCTCCAAATCGCCTAAGCCTTAATTTGTATTTTAAACCTTCTCAAAGAAAGTTACATAAGTTTTATAGAATGACACCTTCCTCACAGGAAGATACTCCTCCTCAAAGGAGAAGTGCCAAAAATATTCGGACTTCCCGGAAGTACGGGTTCTCCGAATATTATGTTTTAAAGGGTGGCATCTTCCTCATAGGAATATATTTCTCCTCAAAGGAGAAGTGCCAGCATCTTCCTCAAAGGAGGTAACTTCTCCTCAAAAGAGAAGCGCCGAGAGTTTATTCAGACTACCCGGAAGTTCGAGTTGCCCAAATTAAGAAAAATGGCTCCTTCCTCAAAGAAAGATAACTTCTCCTCAAAAGAGAATTGCAGGCATCTTCCTCAAAAGAAGATAACTTCTCCTCATAAGAGAAGCGCCGAAAATATCCATACTTCCCAGAAGTATGGGTTACCTAAACATTTAATGGCCTCTTCCTCATAGGAAGATACTTATTCTCAAAGAAGAAGTGCCAAAAAAAGTTTGGAGTTTCCGGAAGTACGGATTGACCAAACTGTAAAGGATGGCTTCTTTCTCAAAGAAAGATAACTTCTCCTCAAAAGAGAATTGTCGACCTCTTCCTCAAAAGAAGATAACTTCTCCTTACAAGAGAAGCACCGAAAATATCCAGACTTCCCGGAAGTATGGGTTACCTAAACATTTTATGGCCTCTTCCTAATAGGAAGATACTTCTTCTCAAAGAAGAAGTGCCAAAGAAAGTTTGGAGTTTTAGGAAGTACAGATTGGCCAAACTGTAAAGGGTGGTTTTCTTTCTCAAAGAAAGATAACTTCTCCTCAAAAGAGAATTGACGGCCTCTTCCTCAAAAGAAGATAACTTCTCCTAACAAGAGAAGTGCCAAAAATATCTAGACTTCCCGAAAGTACGGGTTACCTAAATATTTTATTGTCCTCTCCTCACAAGAGAGGCTCCAAAATATCATCTTCTCATAGAAGAGGCTCCAAAATATTCCTTCTCACAAAAGGGGCTCCAAGCTATCCTCTTCTCATAGAAGAGGCTCCAGAATATCCCTTCTCATAGAAGGGGCTCCAAGCTATCCTCTTCTCATTGAAGAGGCTCCAAAATATCCCTTCTCAAAGAAGGGTCTCCAATCTATCCTCTTCTCAAAGAAGAGGCTCCGAAAAATCCCTTCTCAAAGAAGGGGCTCCAAGGCTACTGATTGTGATCCTTGAGATGCTCAAAGTCTGAGTCCGAGGAACAGCCTTCCCCTCTGATGAGTAAGATAGCTAGTTCCTTTCTATAAAGTAGCTCCAACCTTGTAAGGCCCTTCTGATGTGCTCCAAAGAGTCCATGACTTTGAATCTTGGTATTAGCCACTCTCCTTCGCAAGTTCAGATCTCTAATAGCTTGAAACCTCCTGTTAGACCTGGGATTGTCCTACATGCTACAATCCATTTTAATCGCAGCCTCCTTTCAGGGAATATCTCGTTGAGTGGTGATGGGCTTTTTCCTAGGGCGACGCTCCCTTTTCCGCAAAGTTGTTATTCATCAATTATGGAGGCCAACCCTAATTTGGAAGATGGGGTTTCCCCTATTTTGGTTGACGACTTCCCTTAGATCCGAGACCCTCGAAGGAGGCTGTGGAAGGTAGATTACCCGAGCAGCAGTACTGGTAACATCCTCTTCATGAGGACCATCATCAACGATTTCTTAAGTATATTGCGACATCCTTCATCTAGAAATGTCAAAACCCCTTCTTCTAGCGCCAATTGTTAACGGAGGAATTTGGTGATAACAAATTCGGGGAGGGTTGCTGGAATTATGGTGGTGATTGATGGTAGAGCGTAGGTTAAGGTGTTTAGGGTTAGGGTTTTGTGTTTAGAAGAGGCTGAGATTGTATGGGTTATCGAATTATGCAATTAAGATCGAATGTCAAATTCTCTCTTATTCGCAAGGGCTGCCTCGTATCATATAATGTGCCTACGTACCCTATTTATAGGGATCAAGCCAGACGTAGTTCTTGAAGAGCAAGAAACTATGTTTCCTTCTTTACAAACCCCATAGGACTGAGGCCACCGCCATAGATAACCGTCGTGGACCAAAAGCCCAGTTACTTTCTCGAAACATAGAGGATAAGTCATTGACCCGAGATTATCGGAGTCAAAACTTATCCTTATCTACAGAGAAAAGGTAACTAATCACAGGGCCGGTCTTTCAAGTTTACCTAAAGGGCGATGCTCTTCGGCCCAACCACAGGCGAAGCTGGGGAAAGGCCTAGCCCTTTACCAAAGCAACAATATATTTCAACTGATATTGGGTGAGGCCCATTGTCTTCAGAGTCTTCAAGTAGCTCCTGTGGGAGGTTCCCTTTCCTTGGGCCCAAAGGGCGAGACTTTCTTTGGTAGGACTGTCATCATTTTACGGCTTAGGCTTTGCATGTAGTGAGAACCCGATTAACTTTGACAGCCTAGGTCTTCTTCTTTCGGTGAGCTAGGCCTATGGTCTTCAGTGCTTTCTTCATAATGGTTCTTGAGTTCTCTAAACACTCGCCAGATGAGAGGCTTTTACCAGGCGAAGCCTAGGCTTCCTAAAGGAAGAGGCCCCATATAATTCCATCCTACACCATATTACTTCTTTGTATTGATCATGGACGAGGCTCCCAAAGATTAGAGGCTATCTTGTTGTTACACAAGGCCCAGTTCAACATGAGGGCTAGGCTCCATAGATGCCTATGCTCCGGAAAAGGATAGGCTCCGGAGGAGGCTAGGCTTCGCATGAGGCTAGGCTCCTGAAGAGGCTAGGCTCCTGAAGAGGCTAGGCTCCTGAAGAGGATAGGCTCCGGAAGAGGCTAGGCTCTGCATGATGCTAGGCTCTGGAAGAGGCTAGGCTTTGAGTGGCTATGCTCCGGAAGAAGCTAGGCTTCGCATGAGGCTATGTTCTGTAAGAGGCTAGGCTCTAGGAGAGGCTAAGCTCCGTATAAGGCTTGGCTCCAGAAGAGGCTAGGCTCCGCATGAGGCTAGGCTCTGGAATAGGCTAGGCTCTGCATGAGGCTAGGCTTCGAAAGAGCCTATGCTCCGGAAGAGGCTAGGCTTGGAGAGGCTAGGCTCCGCATGAGGCTAGGCTCCGCATGAGGCTAGGCTCCTAGGCTCGGGAAGAAGCTAGGCTAGGAGAGGCTAGGCTCCAGGAGAGGCTAAGCTCCGTATGAGGCTAGGCTCCGGAAGCCGCTAGGCTCGCATGAGGCTAGGCTCCGGGAGAGGATATCCCAAATACTGTTCCCAAATGACTTGATTTCCTGTTCTTACTTTTGATATCTATGACCTAATTGGTTCGTGTCGGTTTCTCAGGCGAACTACGCCTCTACAAGGGCCAAAATATTCCATATTCGGCCTAGTCCACATGCCTTTTCTCTTGCTCAATGGTAGTATTGTCTCCTGTGCTCCGGGTGAGGCCTGCATCGTACGCGAGGCCTGTGCCTTAGATGAACGCAATAATCCATAAAATAAAGCACGACTTTGACCCAAGCTCTTTTGAATCGGGTTTTTCCTAACCAGTGGGCTAGCCTCAGAGATGGGCTAACCAGAGAAACATCGGGCTAACCTCAGAAAATGAGCAATACTATTTTTGCCCATAACAGATTTCATAGTTAGGGTTCAAAAAATGACTTGGGGTTAGCCTCTCAGGAAAAGAAACCATAGAATAAATAATGAGTTGGTTTAACTTCTCAATAAAAGAAACCGTAAAATAAAGAATGAATTGGGGTTAGCTTCTTAGTAAAAGAAATCGTAAAATTAATGTAATTAATATATTACCAACAATACTCTCACGGTGTTAGTACGGAAGCACGCAATTCTTACTAAAATAAAAATATATTATACCAAGCGGTGATTGTTGAAGTTTAATATCTCAAATAGTGTAACATCTAAATATCAAGCGGTGATTTTTGAAAATGGCCTGACACCTAAAGTGTGAGTACACAAAGTGTGTGTGTATATATATATATATATATATAATTATTACCAAAACATATTATTAAAAATTTTAAATAAATAAATTTTATATTTTAAAATTTTTAATTCAAATTAAATTAAAGAGAATTATATAATATTAAAAATAAACCATGCATCGCACGATATCTAAGCTAGTATATAATATATTGAAGATTTTAAGTAACTAAATCACGAGGATATAATTCTATGAAAGATCTAAATTTCATTTATAACATTCTACAGTATATATTTGTAAAAATAACAAAAATTTTAAGGATGAACCTTAAATAAAATATTTTCTGAGATTTTATAATACTCCCTCCCAACTGGTTGTTAACATTTGAAATAGAGGGATTAACACGTATTTTAAGGTGTATATAAAATATGGTTTCAAAACTTATTTTTAAAATTTTCTTTTTCTAAATGATAATTTACGCATTTAATTTTATTTAGAACAAAACAAAATTTAAAATAATTTATGAAATTATACTTGGCCTTAAAATACGTGCCCATCGCTATATTTCTAATGTTAATAACCTGCTGCAATATAGCGAGTATGTTTTAAGGAATAATTACAAAAAGAGTATGTTTTAATGATCAATCTACATGTACCAATACAACAGCAGAGCAATGAGGTTGTGAGATGGAAAGCTTACTGGCAGACTGAAAATGAATGTGGATGCAGCTTTGAGGATGGTCACGGCTTCATTCGGAGGAGGTATGCTTTTACGTAATCATATGGGAAAGTTCATCCATGCACAAAACTATAAATGAGGTGGTATGGTGTCTATTTTTGAGGCTGAGGCTTGGGCTGTTCTGGAGGCACTAAAGTGGATTCGGGAATTGCAGGTTAGCAACGTAGATGTGGAGAGTGATTCTATGCTCAGTTGCTCCCTGTAAGAACAACTATGAAGGGAGTTGAAAATTATTTGAAAGTGGGTAATATTATTCAGGAATGTCGGACATTGCTTAGTAGTCATCCCAATATCTTTGTTTTATACGTTATAAGGCAAGCCTTATACGTTAAAAGGCAAGCCAATAACGGAGCCCATACGGGAACCTTGTATTGTAAATACCCTTAACGTTTTTAGGTCTCCTCCACAATCTGTATTGGCGACATTGATATATGAAGCACATTTGATTTAATAAGAATTTGTTATTTTCAAAAAAATATATTACATGCACGACCAGTTTTACATTTGGTAATATAATATTATTACATTAAAATCATAATTGTTTGTGTTATATACAGACAACTACAGTATACTAATTATTTAATTTGGTAAAGTTAATTTCACGGCATGAAAATTAAATAATATTTTAACAATTAAAAACGGTTGGTAATGTCTAAGTTTTCTAGATTACTGTTAATTTTTTTTTTTTTGACAAAAGAAAAGCAATTTTTATTAAGTAAAATATAACACAGCCAGGACAAACCGCCAACTGCCAATACAACCAGGTTGGAAAACAAATAACATACTAAGAACAATTAGCTGATTTGTTTCCTGATCGTTTAACACACAAAATTTAAGAATTCTTGAAACTAAAAACGAAATCAAAGACATCTCAAGCGATCCAAATTGTACCAGCATCCTGAAAAAAGCAATATCACAATTGACCTTATCACATAAAAACCATTGTTAGCCTGGTGTTCAGAAAGATGAACTATCTTTAGTTGTGAAATGTAAGCTTTTGCAATAATCACCACCATTCCAGATTCGATACAGCTTTTCCAGATCCCCAAAAACATCAATAAAATCATTTTCAACATATCCAACACCGAATAAACCCAAACATGACCAAACAAAAACATAATAAAACACTCCAAAAGGAGAGACAAAACAAGCACTTCAAAAGGAGAGACACACAAACACCCAAAAAAATTGGGTTTTATTGAAGAAAAATCAACGAGTATGAAAAGAAATAAGTTAAAATAAAAGAAGAGGTGTTGTACGGATGAAGAGAGGGGATGAAGATGGAGATGGAGATAAGATGTATAGAGGGGGGAGAAGGAGATTGGACGGTTAGGGTTAGAGGAGATGGGGGCAGCCGACTCTCATTAGGGTTTTCCCGTATCTAATTAATTGTTCAGTTTTGATCTTCAATTACCGTTAATTTTTATATACAAAATTTGTTATAACCTTGGGTACTGAGGAATAGTTTTCTCATTTAAAATAACTTAACTGTAGTGTGACTTTTATATATAGTATAAATGTTTGTTCAAATTTTATAATAGTTAATCAAACAAAAAAAATTGGTTCATGAAAATGATAGCAGATATTACGAAATTACTAGCATTTTACCCGTGCTACGCACCGAACGGTTATTTTTTAAAATATAAAAAGTTTATATTTATTATATTTAAAATCATTAAATGTCCATTATCATTATTACAGTCTCGATATTCT
>PHNY01092760.1:290-13406 GCA_003724115.2 Anethum foeniculum
ATTTTCCGTTTAATTGGTTGTTTTTGTTATTTAGGTAATTATTGATTTTAATATTTTTTAATTTAAAATTTTGAAAAAATTAGAAAAAAGAACTGGACGATTTGAGAGGCGCCACATAAACGCCATTGTCTTCTCCTTTATATAAGTATATTGATATTGATATTAATGATTAATGATTAATGATTGATATTGATTTATTTTAAGATAAGATAATTCACTAGTAACAAGCTAGATATGCGATATTTGAAGAAAAATAAAAGTTAAACAAATATATAAGAAAAATCAAGATTTCCTTCGCTAAAATTACAACAGTCTAATATATACTACTCCCTCTGTCCCATTCAATTCTATACACTTTTCTTTTTTAGATTTCCCATTCATTTTTATACATTTCAAAAGTTACCAAAATTAGTAAAGATTTATAATATAAAAATTCAACTACATCCACTACTTTCCTCCACTATACCCACTTTATATATAAAATATTAACCGNTACTTTACCCACTTTTCTTATTTTTTCTCCTTAAATTATACTTTTTCTTAACCTCCGTGCCCAAACCAAACGTATATTATTCACTGGGACGGAGGGAGTATAGGATGGAGTATAACGCTTTGGTATATAATTTTTTAAGGAAAAACTAACAATAAAGATATGAATTTGAAAATCTGATTTTTCGCGATGTATTCGAAAAAGTGAATGTGATACCGTAAAAACTATTATCGTATAAATAAAGTAATACAATAGTATTACTTAGCATTACTTTTATCGATTTTTCTACCGTGTGCCCATGGACATATAATAAACACGGAAATCAATAAAATGGACCAATTTTATTGGTGGAGTTTTTTAAATACAAGGGTCTATCACTATTTAAAAAAAGAACCAATTAAAATAATTTAAAATTATGAACTTACTCGCTTATTGTGTGTCACGGGCACCTGGCAGAAAATTCGTACTTTTATATTCCCTCCGTCCCATTTTTCTTGTCCATCAATCAAAATCCACATTTTATTCAATCAAGTCAAAAATAATTAATAGTTGCCATAATATAGGTTTTCGATTATCATATTCACCTTATTTTTTTTATATATATTATTTATCATAATTGTTAAAGTGGACAATTTTTTTGGGACATGCAATAATGGAAATAGTGGACAAAAGAAAATCGGGACGGAGGTACTATGTGAAACCAAAAGTCAGTAAGTACGCTGTCTGTGGTAGTAGCTTTCAAGCGTATCCCACGCGCAGATGGATTCAACCGCCAACTAACAACGGTCCCTTCTGTCCGTGCGAACTGATGTGACATTAACTTCTTCTTTAAACAAAATATTCCCATTTCTACATGTGTACGCTGCCGATTTAAATTTATGATACCTACACTTTAGATTGGAAAAAAAGTCCTACTTGCTAAAATATTAAAGAAAATATTTTACTTTTAATTCTAAATTATAAAAATCGTACAAAATTATTTTAGTGCGGCTTTAAAATAATTACTCTCTCCATTTTAAATTAGTATTTCTTTGAGTTTTACATATTTCATATTATAAAAAAATTATAATATAAATATTTATTTAAAAAACATGCTTTTTTAAAATTACGTGTAGAAAAGTTTAATGAGGTGGAATTTGTACCCAGCTTTCTATTGAGAAAAAGTTAGAAAATTGTAAGATAAAAGAAAGGATGGATGTTCCTAATAATAAGTAAGAATAAAGTAGGGATTAATGAGAATTCAAGAAATAAAAGTATAATTTAAGTTCGAGATTTTCATTTAATAACTAATTCAAACACTTAAATATCGAATTGATTTATTTGAATTTCGGTTAATCAAAGTAATTAACTCTGAACCAAAGTCGGTGAAGAGGGTAAGGAAATCATTGGCTCCTCCAAGTTAACTTGTTGGACCAAGTTATACAGGCTGAAACATCTAACCTATGTTTAGTAAAGGATGTGATGTTCTGGAAGTATCAGAGCATCTCCGACAGAGGCCTAGTAAGGGGTGTCAAACATTGTCAACTCATTAAAAATTAATATTTTAATTTGTCTCTCATCCATGTCAAAGTAGGCAACCTTTAACTCCAATAGGTAGCACCCTCTCAAGATGCTTGAATGGTCCCCACATGATATCAAGAATAAATAAATAAATAAATAAAACATGATAAAAGAGATAAGAGTCATAAGCTATTTTGAGGGGATGCCAAGAAGATGCCAAAAGTTGGTCACTTTTCTTGACACCTTTGAAGCACCCTTGACACTCCAATAAATTGTCACCCCAAGAGTGCCATGTCACATAAGATTTGACACCCCTGTTGGAGTTGCTCTTAAAAGGCTGCCCACGCGCTTGCAACTGCTACGCTTAACCCAAGTTTAAATTTAAAATAAACATACAGAAATTTCATTTGGGCACGTCGTCTCGATACAACTACAGTCTACAAATACGATACGTATATATTTTTGTGTGTCTATATAAACCTCACCTCCCGCTATTCATTTCCCTCTTCCTTCTTATTCTTCTCTTCCTCCTAATCTCTCTCTTACAATATACACCCATACGTACACGCATTCTTGTATCCAACACAACATTTTCATCCTTCCTTCCCCCAGCTTCCAGGACTTCGCTATTCCCGAGGTAAATGAATTTCAGATCTGATTATATTATTTTCCTCATTTTACTTGTTCAATAAGCTTTATTCTTCATTATTTCGAATTAGTATTATATAATTTGCCCCTAGAAATTATTAGGTTGGTGATTTTCACTATCAATAGTTTATGTTTAGTTTTTCAAGTATGTAGAGAATTAGCTTGATTATTGTTTATACTAATGGTGTTTGTGATGTTACTGCACTTTTGTTTTTGTTTTTTTGGTTTAATAATATAGTCCTAGTTTTTCTGTTATTTCTGTTTTGAGTCTCTATTGTTGACATTGTCTTCTTGTATCACTTTTTAGAAATAGTCGCCGTATACAACCTGAACAATCTTCACTTTCACAATTCAACAATCTTCTATATACTTATGCCACCCCTGTAGAATCAATTTCCCCTATTACTCGAACCTATGCATATTGCGGTAATAGTTACTACAAAACAAGTTTTTTAGTCGTGCTTGGCAAAAAAATTTTAAAAAAAAAAACAAGTTTAGTTGGTAATCAAAGTGCTAAATATCTGGTATAGTGACAGATAACCTCACTTCGGGTGTCCTGCTCCAATAGATCTGTTTTTAGCCATACAAAAGCTTTCTGGTGGGTACATAAATATTTACCTATCATTCTTCCCATGCTTCGGTGTAGGTCCAGTTTATAATATGTGGTTCCATATGTTTTTTCTTCCTGTCCCTTTTGTGGTTTTATTACTTTAATGCTTGCAATTATTGGCTGCAAATATTTCTCTTCCTAAAATCTGGTTGTGTAGTGGGGCAATTGATTTTCCTTAGCTGTTTATTTCTGGAACAACGCTCATAATTGGAGTTTATGGCAATATGTTTGTTATCTTTTGATTCTTTCGGGTGGTCAAATCAATTTCCTGTCAATACAACTGTTTAGTTTTTTGTTTCTGTTCTTCATAGCTGTTTGAATTACTTTATGGTCTGATCTTATGATGTTGTTGGTATGTTTATTTAATTAATCATTTTCAGTTATGTCACAGTACTGTGCGAGGATGCAAGGCATGTAAGAATCGACTTATAACAATTTGATCATATCTCACTAGAGCTAAGCACAATATATTTGCTTCTAATTATATAATAATAATTAGTCTGGAAGGGGGTCTGCATTGCAATTATCTAGTGCTGTCATTCATATCTTTTAGATAAAAGGGTTTCGTATTCGTAAAGATTTATCTACGATCAATAATGAGTTAATGAGTAATAAAAGCTGTAGAGGTAAATAATCCGTATATATAATTTCTTTAACTGAGATACTATAAAGACTGGAAAGCAGTATACAATTATGTTAATCATGTCAAATACACAAAAGTGGAGACACACAACATCTACATCCTTTTATATATGTCTGAATTGTATTAAAGTATAACTACACCTTAAATTAAGTACTTGACAAACTAGTTCAACTCAGTTTCGAAGTAAATAGTAGAAATGGGACCTTGTGTCCTGAATTGAGATTAGTGTGACTGAAGTCTAGTGGTCAATAGATCCTATTGGAAGATATGTGCAGATGGTGAGAACTACATAGATGACGGCACTTGTTGCTTCTTTGATATTTAAAATTGTTAATATCATGCTGGGCGCAGAGGTGGAAATTTGCAGCTATACCTTATTTACTCCTTTTTGCATTTGAAACTTTATGGTAGTAATTGTATGGTTTGTACTGCGAACTACTATGTGTTATTGTCTGGTACCTAACATCATGGTGCAGCTTTAGTGCATTCGACAACTAAAACTTTGTAGAGAATTATATAAATAAATCTTGTTGCAATTAATACAGAGTTTTGTACGGTTGACCAACCTCCATAATGGGACTATAACAATTTTCTGCACTTTTATTCGCAGCTGTTTCTTCTCTGCTTGATCCAAGATAGGTGGTTTTTGGTTGATAAGAGAATTAGTTGGAGGAACTGTTCTGTTGGGTATTAAAGTACAATAAGCATCTGCTTGCACCTTTGTTTGATACTACTTTTAGCCGATACAAACTTCATAACTGATCAAAGATTCTGTATCTGATGGAATTGGAGACCAATCACAATGCTTCGGTTCTCACTAAATCTGCCTCAATGAACAACTCAAGGTTAGGCCTTCATTCTGCTTTGCTGCCGTATTCTCCCCAAGGTGCAGTTTTCTCGTCAAGTCTCTTCTTGACAATTCCAAGGAAAAAGACAGGCCTACTCGAGGATGTACTGTCCACCTGCTGGCTGGATGCCATGAAATCATCATCTCCCACTCACAAGTTAACCAAAGATTCCAGCACCGAGCCAACCGATAATGATATTGCCCATCACAATTGGATGGTAATTAAATTGTATTATATTTTTTAACATTATGTTTGGTTATGAGATTTTTTTTTCTATATTAGCACCTAACTTGTGCTCCTCTTCCGGTTTTATGCAGCTCAAGTATCCATCTGCACTTACATACTTTGAGAAAATAACAACTTACGCAAAGGGCAAAAAAATAGTTTTGTTTCTGGACTATGATGGGACTTTATCACCGATAGTAGACAACCCAGATCAAGCTTTTATGTCCAATCATGTGAGAATCTACTCCGTCATGTCTATAATGCTGTAATCTTTTTCACAGTTCCTAGTTGGTTTCTGAATATCTAAAGTAATTAATTAAATAATTCCTAACATTTCTTCTGCATACTTAATGATATCTTCAGATGCGCTTGGCTGTTAAAAATGTGGCAAGATACTTCCCGACAGCAATCATTAGTGGGAGAAGTCGTGACAAGGTACTTTCCAGGTCAATGTTGTGATACAGATAACAATTTCGCATTAGAAATTATGATTATTTAATATACTTTATTACCAGGTACTCGAGTTTGTTGGGCTAACAGAACTCTATTATGCGGGTAGCCATGGGATGGACATAATGGGCCCTGTTCGGCCCAGTACTATTGGTCATACTAATTGTATTAGGTCCACTGACAAACAGGTGATAATTATAGTAATTTTTTCTCTGAAACCCGTTAACGCTCTTCTTTCTTATTTAGTGATTGTGTTTGTTATGATGACAGGGTAAAGAAGTTAACTTGTTCCAGCCTGCTAGTGAATTCTTACCCATGATCGAGGAGGTATAATACTGGGATATTATATCTATAATGTTTAAGTTCTCATTCATTTCATTCTGTATGATTAAAGTATCACTTGATTATTATGTTTGAGCAGGTTTTTCGATCTCTTGTTGATATTACCAAAGAAATAGAAGGAGCCACTGTCGAGAACAACAAATTTTGCGTCTCTGTTCATTACCGTAACGTGAATGAGAAGGTGGGAGTTGTTCCAAGTCAAATAGTTTAACAAATTAAAGTTACTCTTCTTTGGTAAAGAATGATATTTACGGTTGTTCTTTGCTTTTATTGCAGAGTTGGACAACGATTGCAGAATCTGTTCATGATATCATGAAGAACTATCCTCGACTTAGATTAACCCATGGGCGAAAGGTTTACCTTTAAACCAGTTTGGACATGGTTATGTGCATTTACAGTATATTTGTAAATTTTATTCAAATTCTTTTTTCCATCATTTTTTTTAGGTTTTAGAGGTCCGACCCGTGCTTAATTGGGATAAGGGGAAGGCTGTGGAGTTCTTACTTGAATCATTAGGTGGGTGATGTCTCTTGCTCAAGATTCATGTAACCTGATTAACCATTAGATAAATGGTTACACATTTTCTTTTTGTTTGTGAAAAAGCTAAATGGTTTTTGCAATAATGATTTAGGGCTAAGTAATTGTGACAACGTGCTCCCCGTATATGTTGGAGATGATCGAACTGATGAAGATGCATTCAAGGTAATCCTAGCAAGCGATAAATTAACTTTCAATAGATCTGGACATGAAAAAAATTCTCAGCATTCATTAAAAGAACTTTTAATCGGTTGTTTACAGGTTCTAAGAGAGGGTAAGCGAGGTTTTGGTATATTGGTGTCTTCTGCGGCCAAAGAAAGCAATGCATTTTACTCTCTCAGAGACCCTTCAGAGGTAATTTTATTCTTTAGATTAGGAGTGGTGATATTGTAAACATGAGGGTGGTTTTAGAAGACCTTCATTATCAACTATGCCGTCTTTAGTTCTCAAAGACTATAATGTACTTGCTACTTACGGAAGAAAGGGCTCTGGCATATTTGCCTTCTGAAGGATATAGAGGGACTAAAATAACTAGTGCCCTGAGGGTAGAACTAGTAAGCTGTGAGAATTATAAGATATCAAAAATTAGATAATATGTTTAAGTTTATGACCACCAACACTGAGTTCTGCTATCCTTTGTCCCTTTCAATCATATTTCTGTCCTCTGGCTGTATTTTTGATTACATTATCGTGTATTCATCTTCTTCCTCATATATGTGCAGGTCTTGGAATTCCTCAATTCGCTTGTGACATGGAAGAAAGCAAGTGCTCTATGATTGTGAAGATATACATAAATGGCAAGCGTTTTTTTCCCGAGTTCTTGCATAAAAGATATTGCTGGTGTTGGAGTAGAGGTGCATATACGAAGCTGTGGAACTATTATTTTGCAGGCTTTCTGTTGGTACCAAGGATGTCCACACCATGTTGTAATTACATAGCAGTGGTTGTAATTTATGTTTCTTAGCATTTTTGGTTCTTAGGCTTCCTTAAAGGCAGCCTGTTATTTTAAGTTTTTATCTTGAAGTTTTGGGGGTGGGGGAAGCTATTATTTCATTTTTTTGTTGGTAATTGTATAGTTATTTAGTTAGGATAATTATACAATGTAATCCTTCAGGACATGAATTTTGAAGTATGGATTGCCTTTGCTGCTGCTAATTGAATGAAACTGCCGATTCTTTTTTTTTCTTACTGTTATTTCGTTGTTCACTTCCTAGGTTTTTTTTCAGATAAACAAGTGAAGGTCACAAATATGAAACAGAGATATGCATTTCACACGTGCTAAAGTAGCTAAAGGTGACACCACACAAAAATACCAACATGATACGGAAAAGTACGAAATAAATACATAAATAAAATATTATAAATCATATAGTGCCATGAGATTAAATTGTTATTATATTAGAAATAAAAAAAAAACATTAAAATCTTAAACGTGAAATCATAATGATAAAAGTGTTTCAAAAAAACTTACAAAATATAACTTTAATTAGAAAATTTTATGCAAACACCAACAATACCCCACAGCTCAACATTATACGCTGATTTGTAAATACAGCAGGATTTGATTTAGATACTACTGGTAATCATATTTGCAAATGTTGTCTTTATTTACCTTTGATTTAATTAGATACTACCGGTTATTATTACTACTCCAAATCAAATCTTTTATTATTTAACCCGTTGCCAATTATCCTTCTGATTGCTATATGTTATAATGTGTAATGACCAATCTTACACGTGAGACCCCTGAGTTACTTTAATATGTTTATCACATATTTTATTTGTAAAAATAATTTTTTTTATATAAGATATATTTATGTTAATATTAAATATTAGTATACCTACAAATTTGACTATCAAAATTTAATAGGCTCAAATTTCAAATTTCCAATATTTCCGTTTTAAAAATACAGTAAACACATATATATATGTTGTTAAAAAAAATTAATCTAAGTTGACCGCTAAAGAGAAAAAAGTGTGAGTTTCCACTTTTATAATCAATAAGGCAATAACGGGAAAGAAGTAAAAATGGAAAATATATAAAATGGGTAAAGAAAAAAAAATAGCTGGTGACAACTAATAGAATGGTAGGAATATATGTTTACAGTATGTTTCATATTCTTGGCAATCAACCAAAAATAAGAAAATGCGAAAACGACAAATAGTACACACTTACAAAAGTTACAAATACCTTAAAAACACAACAGCATAAACACAAACCCCTGACAAGCAAAACCCCACAAAATCTGCTCGAAAACTCTCAACTTTTATCAATGGCGATTGTAGGATCAAATGGGTGGTTGTTTATTAGTGTAATCGTTTGTTACATGTTTGGACTATGTTTTTCAAACGATGCTTCCAGATTTTTTGATTTCGAACTTTCTTACATCACTGCTTCTCCTCTCGGTGTCCCCCAACAGGTTCTCTTAAGTGCATGATTATTGTTCTGCTTATTGAATATGCATATATTCGAGTGTGCTTGTTATATGATTTTTGCAATCTTGATCATATTGATTTATCGAATACTTGGTATTTGTTAATGTCTCGGTAGGCCAAGTTGTTAACATATTGGATCAGTCAGTGAGTTAGCTTACACTAGAGTTATTTTCTTACTACGTAGTAATAGTCTTCTTTTAGTGTAATTCTTTACTATTTTACATATTGGTTGTAATACTGTCATTCTCTGATCATGCTTGGTAATTCTTTACTATTTTACTTTGCAGGTCATAGCGGTTAACGGGAAGTTTCCAGGTCCTACTATTAATGTAACCACTAATGAGCATGTCATTGTGAATGTGAGAAACAAATTGGATGAAAACGCCCTTTTAACATGGTAAGTTGTGTTGTTTTTTCTATGTAATTTGGACGTTTGTCTCAGGACTGTAATTTGAGGATTCGGGTTTTTGTTTTGGTGTTAGGCCTGGAGTTCAAATGCGTCGCGTTTCTTGGCAAGATGGGGTTCTTGGCACCAACTGTCCTATTAGACCAGGGTGGAACTGGACCTATAATTTTCAGGTCAAGGATCAGATTGGTAGCTTCTTTTACTACCCCTCGCTCAACTTTCAAAGAGCATCAGGGGGTTTTGGTTCTCTTGTTATTACCAATCGGAAAGTTATCTCATTGCCATTTAAAATGCCTGATGGAGATATAGTCATTTCTATTGGTGATTGGTATACTAGAAATCACACGGTAAGTGCTGTTGATCTATATGTTTTTACTGTCTATCTTTCTCAATTTGATTGTATATGCCTAAATTAGTTCTTCAATACAGGCCTTGAGGAAAGCCCTTGATTCTGGCAAGGAGTTGGGAATGCCAGACGGAGTCCTGATTAATGGCAAAGGACCTTATCAGTATAATGCAAGTGTACCTGATGGCATTGATTATGAAACAATTAATGTTGATCCAGGTAATGATAAACAGCTATATTCAATTATGTAACAAGTAACACCGCAAGCATTTTACTTTTAGTCTAAGGTCCTTATCGTTTAAGTATATTCGTAAAGAGCAGTATTTTGGATTGATGAGTGAAACTAACTTGGACTATCTATGTTGAAGAGCAAGCAAAAATTTGTATCTGATATTATCTGTCTACCGATTTGATTTAAGGTTCCATAATTTCAACTGACTTTGCTACCTTGTGGTATAGGTAAAACCTATCGAATTCGTGTGCACAACGTTGGTGTCTCCACTTGTCTTAACTTCCGTATTCAGAACCACAATCTGCTCTTGGCAGAGACGGAGGGATACTATACACAACAAAATAATTTTACTAGCATCGATATTCATGTTGGGCAGTCCTATTCTTTTCTGGTTACCATGGATCAGAATGCAAGTAGTGATTACTACATTGTAGCGAGTCCGAGGTTTGTAAATCAAACAGTTTGGCAGAGAGTTACTGGTGTTGCTATCTTGCATTATTCAAATTCCAAAGGGAAGGCAACTGGTTCTCTTCCTGATCCTCCAAATGATTTTTATGATAAATCATATGTAGTGAACCAAGCAATATCAATCAGGTTTTTCTCGCAATCTCTTTGTTTATCTAATAAACTCTTTTTGTTTATCTTACAAGTGAAATCTCTTGTTAATCACAAATTTCAGACAGTGCCTGCTTTCCTGTTTTAACTTGTTAGCGCTTCCTGAATAATTATGTACATATGGAGATTTGTATGTATAATGTTTATGTACATAATGTTAATCACATATGTGATTTAAGATCATTTACACAACTTGCAAACTTGTTGGATATATGTATACTGTTTAATGAGAAGAAATCTAGTGGAAGGAACAGCTACGCTGGTAAAGGTTGAAATCTGGCTTAACTTTGTCACAGCAGTTCTGTAGCTGAAACTTGATATTTAGGAATGATTATCATATATTTTAAACTAAGAAATGATGTTGACACTGTCTTGGTGTCTTAACACCCTACAATATGGACATAATTGAGTGATACTGAAGTGTGTGTCTTTCATTATTTTAATGTTAAAAAACCTCAAGGTATTGTACCACTTTCATTTATTCATGACTGCAAGAGATCGTTGCTTGATTTGTTGAATTATCCTGTTTCCCAGGCAGAATGGCTCAGCAAGTGGTGCTCGCCCTAACCCACAGGGGTCTTACCACTATGGTCAAATCCCAGTGACTGATACAATTGTCTTAAAGAGTGTTCCTCCGACGATGATTAATGGGAAGCGAAGAGCTACACTAAATGGTATTTCATTTGTCAATCCTGATACACCCATTAGGCTTGCAGACAAGTACAATGTCAAGGGGGACTACAAGCTTGACTTCCCCAGTAGACCACTACACGGACCACCTCGATTGGCCAAATCTGTCATCAATGCTACATACAAAGGATTTCTACAAATTGTGTTGCAGAACAATGATACAGTAGTTCAGAGCTTTCACATGGATGGCTATTCATTTTTTGTAGTTGGGTATGTTTTCTTGTTTTGTGCAACTATATACGAGTATATTTGAAACTTCAGTATAAAGTGTTAATCTCGATAACACGTCTGACTATAGGATGGCTTATGGAGAATGGACTGAAAATAGCAACGGCTCGTATAATCAGTGGGATGCTATATCTCGCTCCACCACACAGGTTTTCATTTAAATAACTTGCATGTTTTAATACAGTTATACAATGTTCTTAAAACTGATAATTAACTTTACACTATGTTTCGAAAACTGTTGTCAGACTTGTTGCTCGCATGTTTTCTCAAGTTTATATCTTCTAATATATAGATTGTATTTTTACGAAGCTGCTTTTCTCTTGTAACCAAACTGAAATAAACATAGAATAATGTATTTTCTAATGTGTTTTGGCGCAAAGGTATTTCCTGGAGGATGGACAGCGATTTTAGTATCCCTAGACAATGTTGGAGTGTGGAACCTTAGAGCTGAGAACCTGGACAGATGGTACTTGGGCCAAGAAACATATATGCGAGTTATAAATCACGAAGCTGATCCTAACAACAAAACCGAATTCCCTATGCCTGATAATGCTCTCTTTTGTGGTGCTCTTTCACGCCTGCAAAAGTATGATATTACGTTTGTCTCTCTTTCTCTTCCTCTATATATCCATCCTATCTAGTTGGTATGAATTTAGAAGTAAGATTTTTTATTTTGCTGAATTGTAGGCCGCAGAAGTCCTCGTCAGCAGCATCAATCGTCAATGGAAATTCAAAATTGTCTTATATGCTGCTTCTCACGATATTATCTTCTGTCATATTCCTGTGTCTATGATCTTCATCGGAATGGCGAGGCTTCTGCACATGTTTGTTCGTAACAAAGAAGATAATTTTACAAGTGACATGTTATTGGTATCCATTCAATGCGCGGGCCCAAATCAACATTGCAGCAATAATTTAAATTAAGGATAATTTCGTTTTAGACTTGGTCCCTTGGGAAGGTGGTATATTTGTAGGAAAGATTGACAAGATTAACATTATTTTTCATTTCTTCCCTTCAATTTAGTAATTTACCTAATTTGTGTGTATCAAGATTTTTTTTTTTTTTTTTAACTAATTCGATTCTGAAACTGTTTAGTTCTGCAAGTATTGCATTTAATAGATTCTACAGAGTAGTGCCAATGGAATTTTACCAACCTTAATCCGATTCCTGATTTCAAGTCGATACCATTTCTGGTTCAACTATCATATAATCGACCGATATCATCTCGTGGACTAAACTATCCTTAAAAATAGCACATTAGCAACCCAGAATCGACCGATATCATCTCGTGGACTAAACTATCCTTAAAAATAGCACATTAGCAACCTAGTAGAAGTCATCCATCTTATTTAAACCCAAGTCACTTGCATCTGTTCAATGACTACTCCAACAACTGCCCAGTACATTCCCGGGAGATCTAATAATTAAGATTCTAGTTAGACTCACATTAAGCACACCATAACAAAACCAGGAGCTGATCAAATTCTCACTGTCAAAGGAGGAGATGATTATTCATTGTCTTTGCTCCATCTCGATTCTCCTCGAATTCGGAGCCCACTCAGCCTTCTTTCACCCGAGGTGATTACTCTTTTGACCTCATTTTGAGATTTTTGGTTCTGGTAACGGTCTTCTTTCTGTTTCTGTTTCTAGTTGGAATGATCCTAAAAATCCTGATACCTGCCTTTAGAATCCTGCCATACTAAACAATCCAAACTCATTCCCCCACATTGAATTAAATTATGTCGACAGCTATAGGATTCAGTTTTGATCCCATAAGAAATGATTATAAAGTTGTTAGGATTGTATTTTTCTGGACTGATAAGCCTAGGTCTTCCAAGGTCTATTCTGCAAATACTAATGTTTGGTGGA
>PHNY01092992.1:332-13830 GCA_003724115.2 Anethum foeniculum
TATATATTTTGGATAATTGTGGATATATTTACAAACTTGTATGTGCTGTATTATTTTGAAAATATAATATATGTGAGACGCATTTTAAGCGTCATGCACACTTTTTGAATAAAATTTTACAAAATACATATTTTAAAAGAAATATATATCATGATATTTTAAGTTGGCATTTTATTAGTGTGTTTGAATTACGTTTAAAATATTTTTCATATATTGTTGTGGTTGTACATATATATGTCAAAAATATTTACAAACTTACGAAATTAAATCATCAAGTAGGTTAAGTTAGGTACACGACATGTTTTATACCATCATAATAAGCCTACTCAAGTAGCAATGTCCCTTTACAGAAACAAATGGAGTATTACATTTGAACTAGTAATAGGTTTCAGTGTACTTGTTTTGTTTATTCTTCTGGATAGCTCTTATGTCTAAATGAGCTTAGAGATTTTCATGCAGTAGTCTTGTATCGAATAAATCAACTTGGAAGAAGTTCAATGAAGATTGTTCAAGCAACAAGTTGCAGAAAAGACTATTGAAGATAATAAATTGTAGAAATATTTCTAAGTCATATATCGTGAAGTCTAGAAGAATTATACAGTGAACTAACAAGGCTACATCGTGAAGTGAAGGATATCGTGAAGTCATCGATATCGACAAGTCAAGTCAAGCTATACCGTGAAGTCTCATATAACAAAGTCGTCGTGAAGTCAAGATCTATACCGTGAAGTGCTATATCGAGAAGTCACATGTTCGAAGATATCCAGACTTGCACTATGTCGAGAAGTGTGATGACAAAGCAACTTACAGTTCACGATATTCTCACTCAGTTGCTTCATAACAAGACAAAAGAAGGTACAATTTCTAGAAATGAAGAAACAGATCACTGCAGCATATTGTACATGGAGGTGGTCCATGAACAGGTGTCAAGCCTACGGTTAAAACTTGGAGAGAAAGAAAAGGGAACACACAACTAAAGATAAGGAGAAAATATCAAGATCATGGTGGTCCTGAAANTTGCATCATGTCTCATGCACTGTACAAGATCTCCAGCTGTTGAATGGAGTGGGCACTACGTTTTGTAAAATGTCTTATTTATTGTGTGCACATTTCATATCCTTAGTTGTGTAGCAGATTGAGGTTTTACAGTGTAATATCTTTTCTCTCTTTGTGAGCCAAACTCAAGAACCTGTTCTTGAGAAGAAGCCAAGAAAAACATCTTCATTTTTCTTGGAACTGTGGCAACAATTTCTTTATATCTTATATAAAGTAAATTGATTAAATATTATGTGTTGTGCTGTTTATGTTTTGTACTTTGCTGCATACAATATTTACCTATCCTTGTCGAGTTGGTGTTTCAAAAGAAATAAGTTTTGAAAATTTTCAACTAATCATTCACCCCCTCCTCTGCCTAGTTATTCGAGAGCCTTGTTACCCAACAGGTTAGTCTAGGCAAACTGGAAGTCCTGCTTGAGAAAAAAAGGAGTTTAACTACTGAAATATGAAAGGTGTACTCTCTTAGGGAAGTCTAGGTAAAGCTTACATTATTAAAGAAATCAATCTTCTACATCTTTATATGATTGATACAGACACTTAAAGAGCGTGTATGTAAGTTCGAGGAATATAAAAACGACAAAGTCTTGACTTGATAATGAAGATCGCGATGTATTTCGAAATGACATTACTAACTCGTTCTTTTGAAAATCTTTGAGAATATACATCTACTCTAGTTATCACAGGGTGTCACACTTGCATCCACATACAAATTACGAGTACCATAATACTCTATATGATTGTCTAATCTTCTATTTTCAATTGTTTCAGTTATCGAGAAATTTGGAATATTGAAAAATGCACTACAGCGAGTACTCAGAGTTAGTTGTTATGCCATATTTTTTTGGCATAGCTTAATCACACCAAAATTTCTTATATTAATAATTATTAATTCAATAATTATTCGCTTAGTGCTCTAGTTTTTCATCTTGATAATGAGGAAAGAATAAATGTTAGCGTATAAATATCAGAAAATATTTCCAAGTAATTCTTTCAAATCAAGAAGGTATCACAACACCATGATTAAGTCTGATAAAATCAGTTATGCGCACATTTACGAAGTTTGTATATAAAGTCTCGTAGAAATAAACACAATTATTATAGAACCATATGAGTTTGATCCTATATAAATCAGTAAGTAGACATCTTGGAAGATTGGGATCCAATAACGAGACAAATTGAGACATCTATCAAGTACAACTCCTCATTTTGCAAAAATTCTAATCCTCTAAAAAAATCACAAAATCGTTAAATATGCTTTTTTATTCCAACAACTCTCCGAAGTCATGTTCTTACAAATTTTCCCCAACAACAGGTTGTAACTTTTAAATTTATTTCAATGTAAAGATTGTAAACTATGAACTAAGAACACAAAATCTAGTTTTTAATCTAATCTATTGTTTTTATTAGAACAAAAGTTGGTACAATACATGTTTACAAGGGTATTTCAAACTTAGCTACAATTTTCTTGAGAGAGATTTTTGAATATAACAATTGAAAACTTAACAATTAAGGACGATAGTATGCACATTTTATTGAGAATTGTGCACACCCCTTTACAAAATTACACTACTTAGTATAAAACAAATTTGATGAACATAAATTGTCTATACTAAATTGAGTAACTTGTAATGATGATCGTTCCCTCCATTATTTGAAATGTCCGTTCAATATTTCATTGATCATTTTTCTTCGAATTTCTTTTCAAGTTTCGTTGTAGAATCGTCATGTGTACATTACAACGATTGGGCCACTATATGTGCATATTCAATTTTATCCTTTAAACTTTTTTTAAAAATTCGTCTATTACCGGTCTTGAAATTTAACTACGTACCCATGTCGTGAACTTTATGAAATAACCAGACTTGTCAACATAATTCAACCTTCTAACTATTTCTAGAAAGCTATTTCTAACATTTTGATACATCCTTTATAAATAGTTTTTTTATTGATATTGATTTATTATTATATGATAAATGCAATGCCTTTATGTCTGACACGACTTTTACTAAAGATTTTTATTAAAACAATTTTAACTTCTAATAACTAAATAAATAATTTTATATGATATACTGAATCGTTGTTTAAATACAGATGAATTTCGCATCTAGTTGTTCATTAAGAGACTATATTTTTAAATTGTTCGATTCAATAATAATTTGGTGATTTAATAAATTACATTTTCTTTCTAAAATAATTTATTCTCTACATTTCCGTATTTATGACTTGATTTGTAATTGAATTTATATAGCTACAAGAAAATCAAATATTCTTTCTATAAACGCCTTAACTTTTAAGAATATTTAGCATCTTTTGTTCTATTGGCTTAAAGACAATTCTTTTCTTTATTTATCCCATAAATCCCAACTTCCATAAATACCCCTCACCACAAACACCAATAATCACATCAACTTATCAACCCCCCATTATAAGTACCATTGCTTATCACTGATAGGTCAGTAAGAGAGAAAAGATAAAGAAGACTTCTGCCAAACGCATCGAAGATAGCGAGACCAAGTCGTCCTCCTCTTCCTCCCCCACCCATTTCCTCTTTCTTCTCTATCCTTCTCTCTCTCCCCCCACCCTCTTATATATACATACAACACAGTTATACGTATATTTTATCTCTTTCTTCTCCGCAGCCTTTGCTAATTCAACCCTTTTGTTTTCAGCAGCAACCCTAGATTTTGTTCTTGATCTGTGTTTTCTCAAGTGGGTTTGATTTTTCTTGGCTTTTTTGGTTGGATTTAGGGGTAAAGATGTCATCTTTAAGCAGAGAATTGGTGTTTCTGATACTCCAATTCCTTGAAGAGGAGAAGTTTAAAGATTCTGTTCACAGGTACAATCTTTTTCTGTTTATGTATATGAGAGAGAGAGAGAGAGAGAGAGAGAGAGAGAGAGAGAGAGAGAGAGTGGTATGCTTGTTTGTGTATGGTGATTTTTATGTTCTTTTAGGGTAGGGTGAAAAATTGGGTCAATTGGTTTGACTTGTTTTTTTTTTTAAAATTTATATTTATGATTTAATTGTGTTTTAAGTAATATTGTTTAAGTGAAGTTACAGTAAGGGTTAAACTGGTATGATTTATGTACTTTGTTTACTGGTTTTTAATTAAATTTGAATTTTCAAGCTTGTTTGTTGTAAAAGTATGTTGATTTGATTTTTAAGGATTGAATTTGTAGTACCATGAATGGTCCTTTTTCACTTCGGATTTGTTTATTAAATCATTTTGAGGCAATTAGATTTATTGGTAGAGTTGTGAGTGCTATTATATTCCCTTTTCAGTTACAAGTAATATATATATGCTCATAGCTTCATATGTATATAGTATATTTACTTGTGTATCCAGCTTAGATATTTAAATTTGGTGAAATGGTTGATTCTGTCATGATTGGAATCCGTATTTTGTAGGCTTGAGCAAGAATCTGGCTTTTACTTCAATATGAGGTACTTTGAGGAAAAAGTACATGCCGGTGAATGGGATGAGGTTGAAAAATATCTCTCTGGATATACCAAAGTGGATGACAACAGATATTCTATGAAGATATTTTTTGAAATCAGGAAGCAGAAGTATCTCGAAGCTCTTGATAGGTACTTTGGTATAATGAGTTGATATATTTTATTTGTTTACAAGTGTGATTCTTTTGTTTTGCTGACATTACAATTTTTTTCTATATTATTAGGCAAGACAAGTCCAAAGCTGTTGACATACTAGTGAATGATCTGAAAGTGTTCTCCACTTTCAATGAAGATTTGTATAAAGAAATCACTCAGTTGCTTACACTTACCAATTTCAGGTAATATGCACATGTGTTTGGAAAGTAGATTGTAGCAATAGGTGTCTAAGTTTTTCTTTCTTCCTTCTACTTATTAAGGAAATTGAAAAGAAAAAATTAATTTTAATAATTTAGTTGTTGGTCCAGCAGAACCCATTAGATTGAAAAAGTCTCCTTTGCTTTGAAGCTTTTATTGTGAGGTCATTTAGTTGTGGAATGTCACTAAAAGGAACTGGCATTTAAAAATGTAATCGTTGATATGTTTCAAAGCTCTTGTTGTTGGTGGCTGATAAAGGAAACAATAAAGAAACATTTCTTGTAGCATTGATATTTTTATAATATTGAATTACTGAATTTATTTCACTTCCTGTACCTTATTGTTCTATTGGATAATGTGGCAGAGAGACATTATCATTGAATTCCATTCAATAATATTTCCTTGTGATAGTTATCGTTATGAGTCGTAATTTAATTTAATATAGTTTATTTAGCTAATTTATTTAATGTTCTGTCAGGGAAAATGAGCAATTATCCAAGTATGGCGACACAAAAACGGCCCGTAGCATTATGTTGGTAGAGCTTAAGAAGCTTATCGAAGCAAATCCTCTTTTCCGTGAAAAACTTGTTTTCCCTACCTTAAAGTCGTCAAGATTAAGGACTTTAATCAACCAAAGGTATGGTTCTCGTTTCCCGTTGTAATAGCATGCATTAGATATTGTAGTTTTTCCGCAGATGCATTCCATGGTTTTTTTATGTTTCTTATAAGGTCTATATATCTTTGTAAATTGTATTGGTTTGGTTTTCTCTGCCTAATCCGTGACTCTGGTTAGTTTGTCCAGAAACATCTGACAGTGTCCACTAGTTACTGTAGAAGATCTAATATAATTTTCATAAAGTTAGACTTACCTATAATTAGAGAGAGAAAACAAGTCAGTATCTTTTCTGTATTTGTATTTTATTTCATGATAAAAAAATCATATTCAGGCAGATAATTGTAATTGTGCTTAATTATAAAGCATATATATGTTTTGATCGGCTGGTGTATGAAATTTTATCTGTTATATCATTAGTGATTTGTATGAAGAGTTTGCTATAATCTGAGTACTACTAATCGATCTGTACTCTGTACAGTTTGAACTGGCAGCATCAGCTGTGCAAGAATCCTAGGCCAAATCCAGACATTAAGACCTTATTCACAGATCATACTTGTGCACCTCCAAATGGTGCTCTTGCACCCACACCAGTCAATATTCCATCTGCTACGGTTGCGAAGCCTATGGCTTACACACCAATTGGAGCTCACGGTGTATGATAACTTTGATTACGGAATTTATTTTATATGTACATTCTGTTTCTTTAAATGTTAGTCACGTCTATGCACAACCGATTGACACTTTTGCTTATGTATTTTAAATGCAGCCCTTTCCGCCTGCAGCAGCTGCTGCCAATGCTAATGTTATGGCAGGTTGGATGGCAAATGCTGCAGCTTCTTCATCAGTTCAGGCAGCTGTTGTTACTGCATCAACCCTACCTATTCTTCCAAATCAAAATCAAGGTAGTTTTTTAATAAGGATAGACATCTCCAATGCATCACACTATTTTAGTGTGAATTCTACACCAAAATAGTGTGAAAACTACACAAATTTCAATTTCAACTCCAACCCACTTACACTAAATTTTACACCATTCTTATACTATATAAATTATTTTATTGGTAAAGTCCAAAATAAAGTACAAAAGTAATAAAATTGGTAGGATACAAATGGAACAAATTTGTTTTAGGTAAGAAGTACAAGGTCAATGTTGGAATATATAAAAACTCTAAAAATTTGGTGTAATTTTTGGTGTGACACCAAAATAGTGTAAGTTTTAGAGTTGGGTTGGAGAGAAATTTTACACCAAAATGATGTAAAAGTACAAATTTGAAGTTGGGTTGGAGATTGTCTAAAATCTTTGCTGACTTTTGTGATAAACTGTAAGACAATTGATCAGTACTGGTCTCTATTATACACTGAATGAACATCTTAATCTTCTACCATGTTTACTTCTGAGTTCTTGCAGTCAAAACCACAAGTTTGGACTTGCAGATATTGTTTTCCATTATTAATCCCAAGTTTAGTGGATCCATTCTGATGTTCCTCACTTGTCGTTTTGTTATTTTCTGCTCTTCTATACAGTGTCAAGTTTGAAACGTCCAATTACACCTCCAACTACTCTGGGTATGCTCGAGTATCAGACTGCTGATCATGAACAATTAATGAAACGTTTAAGGCCTGCACAGTCTGTTGAAGAGGTAACTCGTGAAGGTTTTTGTTTAATAAATGCTTATTCCTGCTGTGTTCTCATACTGATTCACATTTTACTTGATGCTGGTATCGGGCACTTGTTGTATACAGGTTTCCTATCCAACAGCTCGTCAACAAGCTTCCTGGTCTCTTGATGACTTGCCACGAACAGTAGCTTTCACCATGAATCAAGGGTCATCTATCACTAGCATGGATTTTCATCCATCTCATCGGACATTACTTCTTGGTATGATAACAAATACATTGTTATACTCTTGCCAGAACTGTTTTTGATAGTCAAGGTTCTGCCCCTAGGCTGGTAATAGTAGGTAACATCACATGGATATCCATATCTAACTTTAAAGGTTATCTCATACAGTTGGTTGTGGTAATGGTGATATCACACTCTGGGAAGTAGCAATGCGTGAGAAGCTGATCTCTAAGCCCTTCAAGATATGGGATATCACAACTTGTTCAATGGCGTTTCAGGTTCTTTTATTACTTCGTAGTTCTTTAACTGCTAACGCAGTATGTTATTCCTTAGATCCGTGTATGAAGGCTGATATTTTGGAATATTGTTACTCTTGAGGTTATGATATCATAATTGAGCAAAATCAAAATATAGCCTATCATCCATCATTCAACTATGAAGTGTTAACTTTACCCTTTGTTCATTTCTATTATTTGCTCGCTTTCGTAGTTATTATTTTTTTACTAAAAGATCATTATTTTACATTGTACAGGCATCTGTTAGCAAAGAGTCTCCAATATCTGTAAGCCGTGTCACATGGAGTCCTGATGGAAACTATTTGGGTATGAACAACAATAAACTTGGTTTATATTATTAAAAGAACTTTTGCCTGATTTCTGAAAGGTACCTTTGTATAATTCTTTTAACTCATGCTGCAGGGGCTGCATTTGCGAAGCATTTAGTTCATGTGTATGCGTATGCTGGACCTAATGACCTAAATCACCATCTAGAGGTGATTTACGATTTTGCAATCTATTTAACAAAGTTTTGTTCATTTATACCGTCTGCTGACATCTTTCTGTAAAAGCAGATAGACGCACATGCTGGTGGAGTCAATGACTTGGCTTTTGCTAATCCAAACAAGCAGTTGTGTATAATAACCTGTGGGGATGATAAGTTGATAAAGGTGAGAAACAGTCTATCATATTTTTTTAACCTTCTTTGCCAGTTCCACCCTCCTTTCTTGTGCTTACTCTGTTAAAATACTAACTTCAAAAAATAAAACAGGTGTGGGATATGTCGGGGAAGAAGCTGTTTAACTTTGAAGGGCATGAATCACCAGTGTATTCTGTATGTCCTCACCAAAAAGAGAATATTCAGGTATACAAATCCGGAGAATTTTAAAGCTGGTTTTCAGTGCCCTAGGGTTTGTTATGCTATCTTAAAGAAGTGATTTGTAATGAATTTGAGCAGCATCATATGTGAGAATGAAAAATTTTGGGAACTAATATATATAGAATTTTCTTTAACATATATATATTGTGTGAGCAATTGGGTTGAAATCCCATGATCCAAACGGCTACTAAGTTTGATCCCTGCAATATTGAGCAGCAACTTTCACCGACTGACAGTTGTAGTTAGCATAAGCATGTACACAGTTATCCTACTATTAGTAGCATATGACTGGATAATCTGCTTTCACCGTTGTGGATGTATTTCCGTATGTAGTATTGTCATGAAAACATAACTTATAATATTGTGATTTGGGTAGTGATGGTTGCAGCAAGTTATATGCTCTTCATGGTATTTGGGTAATTTTATCTAGTAAAGGTATACACATCTTATCGCTCTATTGTTTGCAGTTTATTTTTTCAACTGCAATTGATGGGAAGATTAAGGCCTGGCTTTATGATAATATGGGATCAAGGGTTGACTATGATGCTCCTGGGCGATGGTGCACTACTATGCTTTACAGTGCTGATGGCAGTAGGTCAGTGAAATTTTAAAATATACCTGGAGTATTCCACTTGTACTCTTTGTTATTTTTACTATATTTTAAGACAGTTATGTGAATTTGGTTTCTAAATCTGGTGGTGGTGTGAATCAAATATGCTATTGCTCATCTTTTTGTATTTGTCACTATTGCTGGAACTTTTTCAGACTTATTATCATTTCAAATACTTCATTTCAGATTGTTTTCTTGTGGTACGAGTAAAGATGGAGACTCTTTTCTGGTTGAATGGAATGAAAGTGAAGGAGCAATAAAACGATCATATTCTGGATTTAGAAAGAAATCAGTAGGTATTGTCCAGTTTGACACAACTCAGAATCACTTTTTGGCTGTTGGCGAAGATAATCAGATAAAGTTTTGGGATATGGACAACACAAACATGCTCACAAGTACAGATGCTGATGGTGGACTACCGGTTAGTATTTAATTCTTCTCCTGCAATATCACCATAAACTTACCAATTAATGACCGTGTCCCGACCCGCAAGACAAGGAACAATCCCCACTGTGAAGCTTGCAGACGAATAAAACTATGAATTAATTATTTAATAAGGGGTCTGGTCTTTGCAGAATCTGCCTCGTCTGAGATTTAATAAGGATGGTAATCTTCTTGCTGTTACTACTGGGGATAGTGGTATTAAGATACTTGCAAGTGCGGCTGGTCTCAGGTCCTTAAGGTCTGTTGAAGCCCCAACCTTTGAAGCATTAAGATCAGCACCAGAGCCAGCCGCGATTAAGGTATTATTCCTTTCCAAGTGTAGCACTTACTTTGGATGATACAATGTGTCAGTATGTGATCAGGGACTCAATTTTTTTCCTTCTGGTGTTGAATATATAGGCGTCTGGATCTTCTGCTATACCAAACGTCAATCCAGTTAATTGCAAAGTGGAAAGAAGCTCCCCTGTAAGGCCGTCTGCCATTCCTGTAAGTCAGTTTATTCCTGTTAAATGTATTAGGTACAGATTTATCTGGAGTACTTTTAGAATTAGTTTCTGTCAAGGGTATTTGCACTATATTTTAAGAAATAGTGCCTCTTACACCTATTCCTTGATGTCAACCCCTGTGGCTGTATATCTGAAACAATAGTATAACAATAGTATATGCGGGTGATATTGGTTACCTATAAATGCTTTTTAGATGTTTCTTTAGGATTTGATTATTCAGCCGGCAACTTGAGTGAATTTTTTTCTTTATGTACCGTTATTGATGCTTGTTTATTCTGTTACCAAGAATGGAGCTGATTCTGTGGCTAGAAGCATGGAAAAGCCTAGGCATGTTGATGATGTGACTGAAAAATCGAAGTCCTGGCAGTTGACGGAGATTATAGATCCTGCTCACTGTCGGCTTGTGACATTGCCTGACAGCACAGATGCTACTAACAAGGTGGGCACCAAGTTATGCTCACGGTTTTCTGGTAGTTGGTTTAGTGTATAGTTTGCGTCTGATATGTATTAACACATCTAGGTTGCTCGACTTCTATACACAAATTCTGGTGTGGGCATTTTGGCACTTGGGTCAAATGGTATTCAAAGGCTGTGGAAGTGGTCCCGCAATGAACAAAATCCTAGTGGAAAGGTAATGAAGAAAAAAGAATTTCTCCGATCATTAAATTTTCTGTTGCTTTCTTTTTGGTGAATAATTTAAGCAGCATTCTGATGTCCGTTTGGTTTTAAGGCCACTACCAATGTTGTTCCACAGCATTGGCAACCAAACAGTGGTCTTCTTATGACCAATGATGTTTCAGGTGTCAACCTTGAGGAAGTGTATCCATGCATAGCCCTATCAAAGAATGATTCTTATGTAATGTCGGCTTCTGGTGGAAAAGTTTCGCTGTTTAACATGATGACATTCAAGGTACGTCCGAACTTTGCTTTTAAGTGCTTAATTTGTCATTGGAGCATGATGATGATTTTCCTTATCCATAATACGTAGGTTATGACAACATTTATGCCGCCTCCACCAATTTCAACCTTCCTAGCATTCCATCCCCAAGATAATAACATAATAGCAATTGGAATGGAGGATTCAACTATCCACATCTACAATGTTAGGGTTGATGAGGTAAGAATCGCAATCCTAGTTTGCTCAGGTAGTATGACTAAAGCTGATGTTGGTAACTTTCTGTGTATTAGGTGAAATCCAAACTAAAGGGTCATCAGAAGCGAGTTACAGGTCTAGCTTTTTCCACCAATTTGAACATACTGATTTCATCAGGCGCTGATGCTCAGGTAAGCTACTGCTTAAAGCTTTGGTAAAATTTATGTGTAATGTTCCGTGTCCCAGCTTAAATGCCCACTGAGATGTCCAAAATTTTCCAGTAATGTCCTGAAATAGCTTAGAAACTGAAGAATTTTATAAATATTCCTTAAAAGTTGATGTTTTTGAGTGGATAATCTTACTCATATATATGAATAGTGAGAGCCACACAGAGAGAGCGAGAAATGGTTAATAATGTTTATGCACAAGGAAAGAGTAAATGCACGGGCGAAGGGTAATGTTAAAACTAAGGATGTTTCTTACCGTGCCAAAGTAAATGAGGACTTTTTATATAGGAGAAAAGAGGAATTCTTATTTAGCAAGGTACTTTTAGCAATTGTATCGAAAAGCGGATGCTTTGGTTAGTCCTGAAACTATTAAACTCAATCTTTTAGGGGACATAACTGTTGTGAAAATAATCTGCCAACAAGTTAAAGAAATGATACAGGACACTAAGGCATATCATTATGAAGTAATTGTACATTATCCAATACCAACATATTGATCATTTTTTTAGATCTGAATATCAAATGATTTGCTTTTACCCCCAATATGACAAAAAAGTAGCAATTATGATCGAGGGGTAATTCTGATGCCTGTCTAGTTATGGAAGCGCTCACATGTGCACATATATTTTTTGGGCAAGGTCAGTTACTAGAATATAAGTACTCACATATTTGCCTCTACTGAGGCTCGAACCCTCGACCTTCCCTTACCAACGATGAGGAATCTCTGCTTGGCTAAGCCTGGTGTCCTTTTGGGTTTTTGCATGAGGGAGGTTGCTTATGATATATAATGCGATAGCCCTTTTTCTTAAACGTCTTGGCCATGTAATGGGGTCTGTAGTTTAGACCGTGGATTCGTTTACCTGTATCTTGATATGCAAAAATCATGTAAATGTATATGTGCTGGGGAATGAGATTTAGTTCTGTTTGATTGTACTAATATAGCCTACATGCATTTCAGCTTTGTGTTTGGAGCATTGATACTTGGGAGAAAAGAAAATCAGTGCCAATACAACTACCTGGTGGCAAGCTACCTAGTGGTGATACGCGAGTACAGTTCCACTCTGATCAAATCCGTTTACTTGTATCCCATGAAACACAATTAGCATTATATGACGCCTCCAAGATGGATTGCATCCGGCAGGTAAAAGTATTAATTAACATCTGGGATTAATCCCCATCGCATTAATTAAATAAGAGAAAAGGGATCCTAAGGTTAACCGTAGGAAAATCCCCCGAGGCAATTATAAAAAAACTGCTGTAACCCATTTTTTTCCCAAAAATGAGGTACTTTATTTTAGAAAAGAAGACATTTACCAGAGCAGAGCAAAACCTCCAAACCATCATTAAAATTCTGGTGCATGATACTTAATCCCCTTGAGAATGGAACAGTATGAAACAACTATTTGAAAATATTGTTATCATTGATTGAGTCATGGGTCTTTCTGTTGTAGAGTTCATCCCACTATGCAATGTATCAGTGTATAAAGTCATGATATATTTGTAGTTAAATTAATTTTAATTTAAAAAAGAAAAAAAAAAGAGTTACAACAGTTCTTTTTTAATTGCCGCAGTGGATATTCCTAAGGTTAACCTTAGGATCTCTTTTATCATTAAATAATTGCTAACCTATTTTTGTGCATTCTTTCATTGTAGTGGGTTCCGCAAGATGGCCTCTCAGCTCCTATATCTTGTGCCGCATATTCGTGCAACAGCCAACTTGTTTATGCATCTTTTTGTGATGGAAATGTCGGGGTGTTTGATGCTGATAACCTGAGACTTAGATGTCGTATTGGGCCTACAGTGTACCTGTCTCCGGCAGTAGTAAACGGGTAAGACTATGAGATTGTAAATCTGTTTTATCAAAGATGGGGCTTTTCATGAATTATGCTTCCTTGTGTTTTCCTGCTGCTGTTTATAGTTTTGATTATTCATGATTATTTGATATGATGGCCACAGCTTCTCATTTAAATATTATATGATACAAATACAATACAATTATAATTTCACTGTACAATAGCACTTTATTTCATTTCTATATTAGCTACAAGTTTTTTTTTTTTTTTTTTTTTTTTTTTTTTTTTTTTTTTTTTTTTTTTTGTTTTTTTTTTTTTTTTTTTTTTTTTTTTTTTTTTTTTTTTTT
>PHNY01093005.1:2544-12955 GCA_003724115.2 Anethum foeniculum
ATTTACCTTTCAATAAAAATTACAACTATGCAAATTGTTACTTTACCTTACATAGTATTTAGTCCAACTTTTGCCTTGTATCTAGCTCGTATAAATTGGGTTTTTTTTAAAAATAAAATAAAATTAATGGATGATACACATGACATCGAAGTTAGAAGGAAATTAGTAAAAATAAATAATAAATAAATTTAGGTTAAGAAATCAAAATAAGACGAAAACATAAGAAAAGAATACAAAAAGACAGATAGAATGAGAGATAGGAGACTTATTACGGAACTGAAGCAGAACTCTCTAGAAGGAAACAATTAGCACCATCCGAAGATTTACTTTTGGAAATTTAAAAGCAAGTTCCCGTCAAATCAGTGCTTAAATTAAGGCTAACAAGTAAATTTTTTAACTTCGTGATCAACAGTTCATATTTTATACGTGAACATCATCTTTTTAAATCCAATATTGCCTAATTTCTTCTAAGTTCTTTAGATAATTGTAATTTATTTGTGATTAAGCAGTGTTTCTTGTCTCAATTGCTAAACCATCAGACTTGTGATTCTATTGATCTTAATTACCCAAAAAAACCTAATAACAATGTTAAAATTGTGGGTTCGTGCTTAGGGTTGATTTGCTTTGCAATTAATCAGTGTTTTCTTTTCTTGTGAAATCCAAACACTCAAATGTACAGAAATCTTCCTCGAAAATATTATGGGATTTTTTGTTCTTAAAAGAATTATATTAGGAATTGGATGACTAAAGTACAGTAATTACACGATAAACGAAACTTTTAATGTTTCGTATATAAATTTTGGGCGGAGCCTAATTGAGCGGGCCGAATGAAACTTTTAATGAATAGTATAGATTTTGGGCGAAGCCTAATTGAGCTGACCGAATGTTGCCTCAGGCCTAGGCAAGGAAATAGAAATATTATAAATCTATAGTCTATTTCTGAAATGTGTGGAAGGATATGAACGTCTTTGTTAAAAATTAGAATCATGAAAAAAAGATTTTGTTGGTAATTGGTCTAGAAGTGCCCCAAATGTATCAAGAGAAGATTAAGAAGAAGAGATTAATTAAAAGGTAGGTATTTGTGATAGATACGTCAAATGTAATTATCTTAGTTACTGTTCAAATATTTGGAATGATACTTTCAATCACCACCATATGCGTGATAGATAATCCTGGACTGCTTAAGCAACACCCTAAGCAACAGCTGCTTCTGCAAATCATTATATATTTATGCTGAGCTTGTCTTGGAAAATTATATATGTTGTGGTGACCTTGGAATTTTGTTTCACTATAATTCCTTTTAAATTTTGGGCAATATATGGAATGTATATGTTACTGATTGGGCTAAAATAGTCTTGTTAATCTTAACCTCTTCTTTTTAGTATGATGTTATTGGCTGGGCTCCTAAAGAATATAATCCCGATGACAAACAATCTACTGGCGGGCGGGAGCAATCTGACAAGCTTTCAGTTCTGAGAGATTCTTCAACTCCACAGCCTGGCTTTTTGTGGAATGAAACATCTGGCTATTATTATGACACTTCTTCTGGGTTCTATTATGATGGAAATACAGGTTTGAGTCGGCTTTTGAGTCATGATCAAATTCTTTATCCCGAATTTGTTGGTCACTCGTAATTCTACTATGTCTTTTTTTTTTCTCATCATTTTTTTCCTAATAGTTGTATCAGTAACTACTATATTGCCATTATGTCCATGTAAAGAATTCTTCTCAGTTTTTATCATGACTTCTTTAGTTTGCATGCAAATATTTCAGATTTATACTATGATGGTAATAATGGTATTTGGTATACCTGTGATCAACATACTCAGCAATATATTCCCTCTACGGATCAAACTGATAAAGCAGCTAGAAATGGAGCTGATCTTACCAAGGCTGCTGACAGTTCTAACAATAGAAGAGTAGTTATCTTAGCCCCAGCTGCTATAGTAACTTCAAGTGAGAAGCCTATTACATTGCCTGATACTGTCCAGGCTGCTGCCGCAGCAGCACTAGTTGCAGAGAAGAAAAAGAAGAGAAGCAGAAAGAGATATGAATTGCTTCAAAAGGTCGCATTCTGGCTAGCAAGAAAAAGATTTAATAATGTGGAAACAGAGGAGCCATGAAGGGAAAACACCACGTTTGGCTCTTGATGACAAGCAAAATCTATCGACCGAAGAAAAAAGTAAATGATATTGGGTCATCAAGTACAGCCAAGCCAAAAATAGAGGCAGTGACCATAAAGAAGAGGCTTATTTACCTTTTGGCCCTTAAAGTAATACCGTTTGTACCCATAAACCCCAAATGAAAGCGGTCGTTCCTTTTAACCTCCAAGGTAAGGGGTTTCATACCCTTTGACCCTTATACCGTTACAATGAGAAAAATGATATAAATCAGAGGGACAAAAAAGACATTTGTCCCTCCGAGTTGTACCGTTATAAGGGTCAATAAGTATATTTCATAAAATTTTAAGGGTGAAAAAATACATTGCAATATACTTTAAGGGCTAACAGTTATGTATGAATTATTTTTTGAAATTTATAGTTCTTTTATATAAGTTTTGGATGATTTAGGTTATTAGAGTTTCACCAGTTCTGTTGCAAAGATGTTTTCTGTAGATAGAAGCACTCTAGAAAAATGTCATGTGATGGAAAGAATATAGTTCCCCTCTCGATAATAACATTGGTTTAATGTTGCATTCTTACATTGGTTTCTCTGCTACTCCCGCCATATAGAGCTTCCCGTTTTAACTTGTGTATTCTTACCTTTAATCGTTCTCTAATATTGTGTGTTCTACACTAATATGTTTATTATCTTTTGACTAGTCATGTGTCACTGCTTTTGAAGGTATAGTACCCCTATGGCGCAGGACTAGAGCACGTAGTGATTCTGGTCATAAGAACGTAGTAATCGTGTATTTTAACTAATAAATCATAGCGGAACTTTCTGAACATTCTCCCATCTTATTATATTATAAAAGTATATTACAGTGTACCTTTTCACCCTCAAGATATGAGAAATGTACCTTTTAAACCTTAAACAAAATCGGAGGGTAAATGTCTTTTTTTGTGCCACCGATTTATACCGTTATTTTTTTTATAACGGTATAAGGGTCAAAGGGTATGAAACCCCTTACCTTAGGGGTTAAAAGGTACGACCGCTTTTATTTGGGGTTTATGAGTATAAGCGGTATTACCAAAAGGTCAATAAGCCTAAAGGAGAACACGATGAATACTTCAGGGTTTTTACAAGCACACCTGTTCAGTCTTCTGCTCTGGATTCTCAAGAGAGGCCTAAGCCTATAGGTTCAGGGGGTACTATCAGGGGAGTAATTAGAGGCTCTGGGAGTGGGGTGGTGAAATTTGATACTTATTACTCAGGGCCACTAGGCGTAACATCTTTGTCCACCTCAGTAGGTACTGCGGATTCATCTTCATCTGCAAGTATCGATTTGTCTGGAACTGCATTACCTTTTCGGACAGATGCATCTATATTAGGGTCTTATATTCCACCAGTAGCTTCTGGGAGCAGTAAGAGGAGATTTTCCGAGACGCCAGTGCAGCCAGCTTCCTCACAAAAGTAACAGAATCAGACTACCTACAGAGATCGTGCAGCTGAGAATAGGAGCTTATACGGCTCATCTGCTTTTGGAAGCAATCAATATGACCTCGAAACAGGGGACTTAGGTAAGCATGATTAATCTATGATTGGCTGTCAGTCCCCTTGGTTCTGTTTTTAAGTGCTTATTTCCATGCTTTTGTATCATCTCTGTGCATGTAGTATTTTCAAAAAAGTAAACTCCTGGAATTTCTCATTCAATTGGACTGACTCTGCACATTATCTTCTGCCACTTCCTTTTTCTGAACAAGTATCGTGAACATTCTGAAAGGGGTTTTGAGTGTTTTTCCTGAAGCTTTCATTCTTGATTTTCTTCATGTTACTCCCTATTTCTCCTTGTATGAATGATAAAAGAGAGAGGGCTAGCGGTCCGTTTATTAACCTTTTATGACATATCTATTGACTTGTGAGAAACACCCTGTTTTACTATTTGTGAATACTAAAGATCGAGATCCAGCATTCAAAAGGGCTGTGACGGATTCAATGCCCTCCCCCCCTGGTGTTACTGATGGCAATTACAATGTTCAGAGTTATAAGGTGATTACCGCTGAGAAAGCTATTGATGAGAGTAATGTTGGTGACAGGATGCTTCGGAACATGGGCTGGCAAGAAGGCTTAGTAACATTTTTAACACTTAAACTTTATTAAAATTCACGTTATATAAAGCCACACCATATCATTATCTAAAAAATAAACACAGTTTCACTCACAAGTTCAAGTAACAAATGTTAGTATATACCTTTTGGGCTTCAATTGTATGACTGGTTGGTTTATATTGTAAACGCTTCAGCATTGGTAGGCTAGACACTCCAGGTGTTGCAGTATCTGACTTTGTATCTGTTTGGGCAAATTTTGCTTTTTGGTTTGTGTGTGTGTTTACTCTACAGGGATTGGGAAAGGGTGGGAGCAAGCCCAGTCAGTTGAGAAAAGAGCAGGGTTAGGGAGTCAGCCGAAGAAGTTGGTTTCTAGCCTCGAAGTTCAAGCTAGAGATAGCTATCGGACTCTTATACAGAAGAAAGCTCTTGCTAGGTTTAGAGAAATGTCATAGGGAAGTCTTGGATCAAGAGGTTGAGTGAACTTTTTATCCTTGTCATGAAAGTGAGATTATTCTAGATGCATGTGAATGTGAAAAGTGGGCTGTAGTGTGATAATTTTGCACAATATTAGACTGCAAATTTATATTAGTAGTCTCATTGATAATCACCAAGATTTGTCTTCAATTTCTCAACTGGATTTCTCTGTAGATAATTGCTTTTGTGTTGACCGGTTACTGGTGGTATAAAGCATGAGACTCATTGATGCTGAATATGTTTCTGCAGCAGTTTCCGGAGTCCAAATTTTGTACCTATATCCATTTCATGAAATTTATTTTATTCTTGTTATCTCATTGTTTATTTCTTTAACCAGCATAAACATCCAAAACTAGTTTACTTATTAATAGGGGCTGTAAATGAGCAGAACTGACTCAAACTCTTGATAGTTCGTGATTGTTAAAAGTTTGTCGAATTCGAACTCGAACTTACATGAATCAGATAATCAGATGTTCTCACATCGTTCAGACTTCATGTTTGACTTAATTCACAATTACAAAATCAGATTGCCAAGTCCTTGTGTGCTCTGCAGCAAGACTTGCCGTTCTCTAATATTCTTGTAAAAGTAGCATAAGCTCACACTACAATAAGGAGATGTCACATCTATCACAGAGCAAAGAGTAAGCTAGCTTGACCAAGAAAAGATAGGGAAATCATCAAATAATTTTATTAGATAATTTATATTTTTGGATTTACACCGACATTTCTTGAGAGACCTCATATGACATACATCTGATTTATTTCCGAAAGATTCAAACTCTTACGAAGCCATTACAGGGTTGTGGTTTATGTACATCTCAAGACAAATAGTGCACATCCATGCATTTCCACTGCTACTGATAAAGTATCCTTTATAACTCCATAATCTTTACCTCCCCATATTTCAATGCCAGCACATGCGGAAATGTTCGAGTTTCTGTATGGAAGTCCCTTCGACAGGTCCGATATCTTTAGAGATATAATGGTTTCATCATTGTTCAAATTGAACAAACCAAGATATATTTCGCCTGGATACAAAAGAAGATGATTGTTAGATTATAATTCATCTGCAATGTATGAAGCATTCATAGAAGATCCTACGTCCTGCAGCCTGATATTATCTTTCATTTTTCAAACTATTAATCACTGATGCCAAATGACTAAGAGATGATGCTAGATGACTACAAGAGACTTTAAAGCTAGCTGTATATATTTGTTCGCAAGTAGATGGAGTAAAGCTTGTTGGAAAGAAATGTTCCATAAGATGTTTCATCTTCTACCACAAAAATAAGATGTTTCATCACGAACATCTTCACTGGCCAGTACAAGATGGAAGAGCTGCAATTAAGTCATTGCATTTGTTTGCAAGTAGATATTGTCATAGATTGGACTGGTAGATATATGACATTGTGATTAGAAAACTTAAAACAATATGTTCTGACCTTTCCTTCCACTAGAAATCCACGACCGGGTTCCCAATGGAACCGCATTAGCTACAAGAAAGACGAGGTAGATTAAGATTAGGAATTTTATAAATTATACTGCTTTTCTGTAAATTATCATGTGAGCTTGTCACCTTCGATTCTATACATTGATGCACATAAACCAGAGTAACTGCTAACAAGAGTTCCATTCTTGTTATATCCCCACAACTGCAAAAATAGGACAATTTAGGTAGCATTTAAGTTATGTTATGTAACATAGCCAAACAGTGTCGTTGAGATAAAATACATGAACTGAGAAACTGCCAAATTTCCTGCAACTACATAAATAGAATTTGCAAACGTGCAGCCTTTAACAATTTTTATAATCATATGTCTGTAAAGTGTGTGTGTGTGTGCGCGCGCGTATGTGTGTGTTCTTAGGGAATGTTAGTTCTTTTTTTCAGTATTTAGCTTACTGGAAATATATGGTGAAAGGGCAATATAGCATAATTTAAGGGCGAACAAGATATCAAAGTATGTATAATCAAACAAGCATCATTGGAAATTCAGTTAGATATCGTGAAACTATGCACCATTAGAAATAGTTTTTTATACTTGGTTTGTATGCCGTCTGCAAGGTGAAAACGAGACTCGTGGGACTTCTTTTGATGTAAGCCTCCGGTTTTGAGAAGAACTCAAGCAAAAGCCTTTTGTGTTTGCTGAAAATAAATGAAAACTGTGTAGATATTTTTGCTTGAATGTCATCTCCTCGTCCCTGCATTAATACCCTTTCCCTGTCATATACTTAAATAAATATGAAATCTTTAAACAGAAATTTAACAGAGAGAGAATAATAATATTACGATGCAGATAAAACTCCTCTCTTGTCAAGGCAAAACGGTGCCTGATATTTGCTTCCAAAATTTCCTTTCCAGCAGACTTGTTCTGATTCATTATCAATAGACCTGGTAAACCAACCTTTTGCCGAACCATCTTTGCAGCTTGTCAGCCGCAAATCAATTGATTCTGATTTGCCCACATTTTTCAGACTTCTTGTTTGGAATGTCAGTCCTCGGTTTTTAATTTGGAAGCGGGACGAACTAGTAATATATGGAAACTGCATAACAGACTATTCAGTTTTATATAAGTTTCAGAAATAGAAGTTTCTGGATGAGTACACGGACCTGCTTGTTATCTGAGCTAAAGGAGTTTATTTCCATAAGAACGGGATGTGCAATGAGATTAAGTGTACTACGGTCAAGGTTTCTCATATCCCCTCCAAACATCAGAGGAGATCTGGCCATAGACCACAAAGTCATCTGTCAAAAGAAACTCTATAACAATTTAAATATTAATTACTTGAAGGAAACTATACAATCAAATACACACATACCTGAGTTTTCTGCTCACTGAGAGAGAGTTTACAATTTCTATAAGGACCATGGTTCACCCCTGTGAATCGATACAATGTCAAGAAGAAAATCCACTGTCAAGATATATAACCATATATGTGAAAGATAAAACCGTCTACAGGGGTGTACCCAGATTCTATGCATGAGGTTGTATGGTGTATATGCCAGATTGATATAGCAACATTACAAGCCAGATTAATAAAAAATTCCACACAATTATCCCAACCAAAAAAAACAACCAGAAATGGGTTGAAACGAAGAGTTGGTGCAGAAGTACAGCTTCCATTTACATTTCCTGTACTATGGTAACCGACCTAAGGAGTTATCAGATCTTACAACAGACCACTTACAACTCTTACAACAGACCTCCACCGGTTACATGTCCACAGGTATGGTATTCTATTGTAGAGCTGAGTAGATAGAATTAACAGGACATGTAACTAATTAATATTATTCGTAGTAAGTAAAGCTTATGAAGATGATTTTGTCACGATGGTTACCTGGATCAGTAAGCCATCCCAGTGGAAGCATATCTAAGTCGGGCCATGATTTCCCCAACAAGCCCTTGGTTCCTGTCATACGCGCAGCAGCAAAGTCTCTGACAAGTAAGTCGGAAAAATAAAATACATGAAAAAAGAAGCAATAATCTTTAACGCATAGGTTATAAGAATACTAACTGATGCGCTAGTATGTCAAGTAGCAGTACTGACTGAAAAACTATTAATTACGCTGAAGTAATGAATCCTTATCAAACTAAAACATAGAGTATTAGCACCTTGAAATGTCAAAATGGGATGTTACATCTTGCCATGAGTCCCAGTCATCTCCTGTTATCCTATACATGTTGACCAGATCGTTTATCTCCTTCGCCATGGTTGGGGTGACACCACTTCCAGGAGACAAGGAATATATGATCGGGCGGTTATGTTCCCGCCAGAACTGCATAAGGTAAAAGGCATACTTTCTTGATTCACATTTTATTATAAGCCTATGAACCCCATTACATTTAATTTGAAAGATATAATGTCAGCACAGATAAAATTAAGATTCGTTATACCTCTGAAGCGACGGTTATCTCATTGACATCCAAGTCATCACCAAAGACACAATCGTGCTTCACTAGAAGGAAAAAAGTACGAAAAGGAAAATAGAAGATTGAAATGTTAGCAATTTGGTTGCCGAAAGAAAATGTGTTGCGCACTAATATCAAATGTTAGTCTCTAATATCACAGTAAAAGCATCTCAATGTTTACTACTATAACAGGGGACAGTTTATCTTTTTAAGCTATAAATCAGCAGCAGGAGGAGGAAGAATAGAAAACTACCTTACCCATGCTTTGTAATTGAAAGAAGTGACTTTGAACTTGCAGAAATAGAGCATATTAGGGATTTTTCATTTGCAATTGTTGTTGTTTTACTCTTCAAATAGTTTTAAAGATTTAACATGTAGAGGCTTACTTTCTCTATGTTGAAAGCTATTACCCGGGCGAAAACTAATTTATCTTTGAATTTTAGATCATGTATATGCTACAAATTCAACACAAGATGTTATAAAACATCGATCTATAGATACAAAGGCAGAAGCCCTTTTCAGATGCCATGTAACATATAAAGCTAATCAAAAGCATAGCTAGCTATTAGCAATATTACTCCATATATCCACAACCAGGTGCATATCATTCCAGTGGACTAAGAGTGCTATAGCGCAATAATGGCTTAAAAATATGATATTGGCATCTAACATATTACCATAATCAACACCCCAATCAGCATACTGTTGATAGAGTGACCTCAAGAATGCCCTTCCAGCTCCTAACTTGGTGTCAACGCTCATGAATCCGTTTCTCATCCACTTACAAGCCCTCTCTGTCATTCCTATATCTTTTGCATACCACTTTCTACCGGATTCTTCATAAGCTTTCCCCTATTCAGAGAAAACCGAAGCTTTTTAGCAACAGTTGTAACACGTAATCTTTGCATATTCAAGAATTTTTTTTTTTTTTTTGAAAGATCATTCATTAAAGCAGGATAAGAAACAGCATTTGTAGAATGTGAAGATTTTTATACTTTAGATTTCTTGAACAATCATAATACAACAAATGAATCTCTAGTGCGGAAAGAAAGCAGGAAACTGAAATAGTTGAGAGCAATACCGTGGTAATGTCTAGAATAGGGGTGTTTGCATTAACCGCTTGTGTACTTATACCTCTCATTATATGAATCCCAAATTTCAAACCCATACTATGAACTATCTTGGCCACTTCAGTAAACCCCTTCCCATATCTAGATGAAGGCCATCTTACTGGATCAGGAATCATTCTCCCCCATTCATCAATCACATCAAAACCAAGAGAATCAACGTAGGCTCCATCAACATGCCTTCTATACCAAAGGTAGTCCACCACAACATACTACAAATAACACCGAAATTCAGGCTCAGAAACTAATAAGCCCCTCATACATATCGGGTAACCAAATTATCGAAAAAGAATGAAGCTTTTACACAATTCGAGTAAGGTTAAAGATGAAAAACCTCATATCCAGATGAATGCAATAACTTAGCAACAAGTGCAGCATTTTGAAGAAACTCTTGTTCAGATATTGTCCAACAAAATGAATCATAAGAGTTCCAACCCCTTGGAGGTGTAAGAGCATGGTATGATGCTTCCACAATTGGAGATGTAGTAAAAACCCTGAAATAGTGAAGTTCAAAGCTACTGAATTAGTATCAGTACCCCATCACAAACTCCCTCTCTCTCCCCCCCCGCCCCTCCCTCTCTCCCTCTCTCTCCCCCTCCTCTCTCTCTCTCTGTCTCTCTCTCTCTCTCTCTCTCTCTCTCTCTCCCCCTACTCTCTCTCTCCCTCTCTCTCGCTCTCCCCTGTCTCTCAC